>OVBE01002641.1:0-29792 GCA_900406425.1 Iberis pinnata
TTTATGTTCTTGCTGTTCTTCATCTGTTTTTCCCAGATCTGCATGTTTAGCTTTAAGTTTACGTTTTCTGTTTCATCTGCTTCTACTCCCATGAGTAGTGAGTACCTCACTAAGTTCCTGAGGATGGGGGTAGACTAGGGTTGATGTTCTGGGTTTACCTTAGNGACTAGGGTTGATGTTCTGGGTTTACCTTAGTGCCTAAGCTGTTTGATCTTAGATCCCTTCTGTTTCACCTATTCGTAATGCTGATTGTACTTTTACCCGGAAGGGATTCGAAGACCCGCTATTAGGCCCTTCAACACCGGAAGGTGAGTCAATTGAAGGTGTCCGGACCTAGGTGACTTCAGAGATTCGTCTTCTCCTTCTAAGGCATTAGATGTTGGAAAGTTTATTGTCTAGAGTAATAGTTGTTAATGCCTGCTAGGTAGTCACCGTCAATGACGGCAGTTGAGTTTGTGATTGCTTTGCTTGAGATTGGTTGCCAAGAAATTGGAATTGGTTGTATGTGTAGCTACTGTCTAGGGGTTAGCTCATTGTATGAGGTATGTTAGGTGCTTAGGTAACCCAGGATAAATCCTTAGTCAATTACCCTATGTCCTCAGAAACTGCTTTACATTGCTTGCACCTTTCACCTTCTTTGCATTTACTCTGTTTTTACTTTCAAGTCTTTTATGCTTCTTTATGTCTTTATGCTTTTTATGTTCATTGCACTTAGGACCTTTTAGCAACAACCCCTTTTTACACTTAACTTGACTTTTGAACATCCATCACATCCATATTGTGTAGTACATTCCCATTATGGATTGACAAACCCATCTATACTACAACGATGGGTGATTGATACCTAATAGGACTAAAAATCCTACTATCAGTCACTCATCTTCCTTTTTTGGAATCAGATCATGCACCACTCTATCTGCAATTAGCGCCGGAAGTGCAGCGTGATAGGAGTAGGCAACCATTTCGTTTTGAGGCGGCTTGGTTGAGCCATGGGAGTTTTAAAGAAGTGGTTGCTTCAACATGGGACTCATGGTTAACTACACCCTGTGCATTATCGAAATTGCAAGGTGTGCTGCAGATTTGGAATAAGAATGTATTTGGAAATATAGCTAAGCAAAAGGATAAACTTTTGGTGGAGATAAAGAAAGTACAAGATTTATTGGAAACAAGCCAATCTAAGAATTTTTTGAGGAAGGAATCAGACTTTTTAAAGGAGCTTAATCTTGTACTAGAGCAAGAAGAAGTGTTATGGTTTCAGAAATCACGTGAAAAGTGGATCGTGTTGGGTGATTGTAATACTTCTTTTTTCACACATCAACAGTAGTTAGAAGGGTAACGAACATGATAAATTCACTACAAGATGATGATGGACGATGGGTGACTGATAAAGTTGAGTTAGAGGCATTAACGGTTTACTTTTACCGCAAGTTAAACTTGTTAAATGGAGATAATGTTAGTGATATTCATCTACCACGTGAAGGTTTTCCGCGACTAACAGCAAGTGAAGTAGCAGATTTGATGAATCCATTTGTTGCGTTAGATGTGGAGAAGGCTATTAGGAGTATGGGACACTTTAAGGTACCTGGTCCGGACGGTTTTCAACCAATATTTTATCACGATTGTTGGGATGTAGTCGGGCAATCGGTTATTCGTTGTGTGCTGGATTTCTTTCGGTCTAGAAATATGAGTCATGGCCTGAATGATGCACTTGTGGTTCTTATCCCAAAGATTGCAAAACCAGAGAAGATTACTCAATTCCGACCCATTAGTTTGTGTAATGTCTTGTTTAAGACTATCACAAAAGTGTTAATGATGAGATTACAGTGTCTCATGCCTAAGTTGATTGGGCCTGCGCAATCAAGTTTTATCCCGAGCCGGCTTAGTACATATAATATTGTTGTGGTACAAGAGGTTGTGCATTCAATGCAGAATACGAAAGGGAGAAAATGGTGGATGCTCTTGAAGCTTAATTTAGAGAAAGCTTATGACCGAATAAGATGGGACTTCTTACAGGATACTCCAGTAACTGTTGGGCTACCAGAGGAATGGATAAGCTGGATAATGACATGTGTTAGTGATCCCTTAATGACTGTTCAGTGGAATGGGGAGAAGAAAGAGCCTTTTAAACCGGATCGGGGATTGCGCCAAGGGGACCCTTTATCGCCATATTTGTTTGTTCTATGCCTCGAAAGATTATGCCACTTAATACTTGCGGCAATTGCTCATAATAAATGGCGACCCATTCAGTTATCTCGACAGGGACCACACTTATCTCATATATGTTTTGCTGATGATTTAATATTATTCGCATAAGCTTCAGTGGATCAAGTTATGACTATTCGGAGTGTACTTGAAGAGTTTTGTGCATCTTCAGGACAGAGAGTAAGTCTGGAGAAATCTAAGATATTTTTCTCTGCCAATGTAAGTAGCGAATTGGAAACAATTATCTCTTTAGCGACTGGGATACAAGTAACACGGGATTTGGGGATGTATCTTGGGTTACCGGTGTTACATAAACGCATTAACAAAGAGATGTTTGGTTATATCACAAAGAGAGTGACATCACGGCTATCGGGATGGAAAAGTAAAACTTTAAGCTTCGTGAGTCGAATGACTTTGGCTAAGGCAGTCTTGTCATCTATATCGGTCCATACTATGAGTATTATTGCATTGCCGGCATCTACTCTATCTAATCTTGATAAATTGTCATGGAGCTTTATTTGAGGGAATACATCGGAAAGGAGAAGGCATCATCTAGTTGTTTGGGAGCAAGTATGCTTACCTAAGTCGACTGGAGGACTAGGAATCTGAACAGCACAAAGCATTGCCTTACTATCGAAGATTGGGTGGAGGCTTCTTAATGACGATGCATCGCTTTGGGCTAGGGTCTTGAGACATAAATATCGAGTGGGTACAATCGATGGTGTTGGTTGGGTGAGTACATGAAGTCAATGGTTGGGGTTATGGAGGTCCATGATGTAGGGGATTCAGAGAGTAGTAATACCGAATTAGCATTGGGTAATTGGTGATGGTCGGAATGTTAATTTTTGGAGAGATAAATGGCTTGGACATGAACCATTGTTATCTAAGGCTGCTACTGAGCCACCAGACGATCTCATAACTAATCGAATGAGAGACTTATGGAGAGATGGCCAAGGCTGGAGAATATATTTGATTAGTTTGTATCTAGATGCTCATACCATAATGCAATTACGAGCGATTGTGGTAAATAACGTAACCAAGACTAAGGATAGATTATCTTGGGGACATTGTTCTAATGGGGAGTTTGCGGTGAAGTCTTCACATACTTTATTAACACGAAATGCGATGTTGGGCCCGAATATGAAGAGCTTTTTTGATAGAATATGGCGAGTGAGGACGAGTGAGCGGGTGAGACTATTTTTATGGCTAGTCTCACAACAAGCCACTATGATGAATGTTGAACGTATGCGTTGAAGGTTGTGTGAATCAAGCATTTGTGACGTATGTAAGATGGTCGAGGAGACTATAATTTATATTTTGCGTGATTGCTCATCTATCGCAGGGATATGGAGGAGAATTGTGCCAAGGATTAAGCAGGCAACCTTTTTCATGGCACCTTTATTAACTTGGATATATGATAATCTTGGCGATAACGGTCTAGTTCATGGGGTGGCATGGTTCACTATGTTCTTTATAACGATATGGTGGAGTTGGAAGTGGCGTTGTGGCAACGTCTTTGGTGAGTTGATTCGATGTCGGGATAGGACGAAGTTTGTTATTGATACATCGAAAGAAGTGTGGACATGTCCTTTGAATGTACATACCATTGGCAGTAGAGGACTCTGTGAGGAACAACTTTTGGGTTGGAAGGCGCCATCACAAGGTTGGTTCAAGCTCACCACGGATGACGCTTCTCGCGGTAATCCGGGTCAAGCTGCAACAGGGGGAGTGGTGAAAGATGGCTCCGGTAAGTGGTGTATGGGCTTTGCGGTAAACATTAGCGTATGCTCAGCCCCATTGGCAGAGTTATGGGGCGTTTATTACGGTATATATGTGGCTTGGGAGGCATGGATCATATAATTGGAGTTGGAGGTCAATTCAGAGATGGTTGTGGAGTTTCTGAAGAAGGGGATCAGTGATATGCATCCATTATCTTTCCTAGTACAGCTGTGCTATGATTTTCTTTCCAAGGATTGGGATGTATGTGTCTCACATGTGTTCCGCAAAGCTAATCGACTAGCCGATGGGTTAGCTAATTTTGCTTTTTCATTACCTTTAGGGTTTCTTGAGATGAGAGAAAACCCGGATATTGTTGCTTCGATTTTGTTGGATGACTCTAATAGGTTAATATATCCAAGAAAAGTATGCTTATAATTCGTTTTTTTGTTTTAATTCAATAACTGGGGAGAGTTCTTTTAAACTCTCCCCTCTCCCGACAAAAATAAGAGATAATATTTAATTTACTAAATAATGATTCTAACATATTAAAATATACATATATGACCCTAAGTTAATTTTACATTTCATACTAATCAAAAAGGTTGAGAAACGAACTCACCATTTTCCATCTTTTATCGATATTTTATAAACAAGTTGGGCTGAATCCTAAAACACGTGATGGAGATAAACGTGTTTGACAATTGTTGCAGTAACGATGGGTTATGTGCTGTCTCGAGAGATGTTTGTAATGCTTCTGACGTTTTGGTAGCTTATACCTTTTCTACTCTTCTTATTAGCATTAAAGCTCAAAATTCGTAAGAACCCTTGTTATGAATAATTAATAACATCCATATGTATTCCTACAACACGTTATTGCAAACGATTGTTGATGTGCTGTTTCGAGAGATGTGTATTGACTTTTTCGTTAGATTATAGAATACTTTTGCTTTTCCTACTTTTCTTATTAGAGCATGATTATTGGGAGGTTTTAAAAGGGTTCTAAGGGGTGGGGCCCATCCCAAAATTAAAAACCCACCCCTTTTGTCTCTTAAATTGGAGGTGGATCTAAAAAAAATCGNTTTTTTTTTTTTTTTTTTTTTGAAGAAAAAATAAAAAATAAGAGCCCAAAATTGGCTCTAGCATTAATCATGCTCTTAGCCTCTCTTGGAAAAGATTCATACACGAGTTCCAACTTCTTACAAAATTAATGACGTTAAAACGAGAAAATGTGTAGATTAGGTTCAATACACGATGGGCAGATAATTTGGATATATAATATTAATTAGTAGTTGATATGCGGTCTACTAATTTAAATTTAAGTAATAAATAAATGTGACAAAAAAAAAAGTAATAAATAAATAAATTTAAATAGGAAAAATTACTATGGATGCCATATTATTATTAAGCTTTAGGAAGAATGCCATATTAGATCATTCTTACAATTTGTGTTATATTGCACTTCAAAAGAGTTTACCAATTTGCCCTCCAGCTTAACTGATGTAATTTTTTAATAATAAAAAATTAAGTTTTTTACATTAATATTGAGATAAAAAATTTGACAAAAATCTCTTTTTCATTAACTTCTTTCAAAAGCGTAATCTCTATCTTCTCTCTTCTCTCTTCTTTTTTCTTTCTTCTTTCGCCTGAGAAAAACCGAACACAAATCCAACATCAAGTTCCGGCAAGATTCCGGAAATGAGGTAGAACAAATGTAATGATGGACCTCATAATTACATCACGGACCGAAACATAGATTAGTCCATACAAAAACTATGTTTGTCCATATATATTTTTTGTCCACTATACAAACTATTTCATAAACAAAATAGGTTTATATATCATGGACAAGACAAATATCAGTCCATACAGACAAAACATGTTCTGTCCACCATGGCCAAAATGGACAAGATATATCAGTCCATACAGTGCAGTATTTATACAACAAAGACATCGTAGGCAGAAAATTAGTCCATCCACATTTTAGTCTATGATCAATACTACTTTCATAATCATAAGTTTCTACATCATAGATCCATAAGTTTCAACGTCCACATTTTAATGGAGGAGGCAAAAATAGTTGTTTGAAGATCCATCAAATTGCCTATTAATTATGGTATATTTACTTATTTTAATTTTCCTTAAATCCATCTATTCATATTAAAAGTTAATTAATGCTCTAACTTTACAGAGTTTTTCCCGCCAAAACGCACCTCTTTTGTGTAGGGTATTTCCGTCTTTTTTAACATACCACATTGGTTGTCTTTTATGGTATATTGTATAAGAAGTGTCCAATATGGTATTACATAAAACATTTGTTCCCATTATGGTATTAATGGTAAATGTCCCATTTATATATTTACATAGTTAGTACAATAATGTATACAATTTCATATCAAAAAATTAGATTACTTATAAAAAATAACTACAAAAATATTAAAATTTTATAATATTGTTTTGTTGATTTTAAACAATCTAAATATCTAAAAATATATGTGGATTTGTGTACAACTGCAATTCTTTTTTTTATAAAGTACAACCGTAAATATTTACTTATACATATTTGGAAATTTGATCTATCATCCATCATTTTGCGAGCTAACCTATCACATGATACACACATTTTAATATATTGCAGAGCAGGCTAAATAGACATAAATATATAGATATGTTTGACATCCTTAATAAAAGCCCTTGTTATGAGTGTAATTAACTACTCCCTCCGTTTTTTATTGATTGATTTTTTCAGATTTTTCCCACATATTAATAAAACACATAAATACTTAGTAATAAATACATATTTTTCTGTGTAAAAAATTTTTCCATAACTTTTAGCCAATAGATTTTCAATGATTTCAATTAATATGCCTTAAAGTTTACAATTTTATAATATTTAAACATAAAACTATATCAAAATTGGTGAAAATCAATCTTTTTCAAACAAATTTTTTTTCTAAAACATCAAACAATGAAAAACGGATGGAGTATATCATTTTTTCCTTCATTGTTTAAATTGTTTGCATTTAGTTATAAATTTTGTCACTAAAGTAATGTATAAGATAGCCACAATTAAACTAAAAAAATTTAACATAAATATAAATAATTTGGTTTAATTTTTTTTCCTTCTTAGATTCGTGTTAACAATCATTCTTTCATGTTTTAATTTGTTATGTAAAACTAATATGAAATTGTGATGTAGCATCTAGTTAAGATATTATAAATCAAATTTCGTTACTGTGAGAAAACTGATTGTGTAAAGTACATAAATTCATTGGTCCAAATTTTTGGTTTTTATTTTTATTTTGTTCGAAAAATTTTCTTTTCATATTCAAAATAACAAAGATTTATAACATAATAATCTGTGTTATTGTTTTTTATTTATTTTAAATGGATTTTAATCTTGTCAAGTACATGACGAATATGATTGACAAAATAAAATATTATAGATCAAAGTTTCTAATTGAAATACATAAATATAATTAACGATAGTAACTCTCAAAACTTTAAGTATATTTTCTTTCGTGGTCGACAATCCTTCATTCAATTTTTAAGTGTTTATAGAAGGATAAACAACAAGAGACATATCCAGTTGTGTTAAGAAAAGAGTTAATAGAAGGCTAATATCCAAAATTTTATAGCTAGACATGATAAGCAAAGATATATAGAGAGTTATCAGATAAATGAAGCAGTTCAATGCGATTTGAGATATAAATCTTCTTATTGGGGAAGTGACATTAGAATAGTGGCATTTATAATTACACATGAGACATGTAGTACCACTTCATCTAGGATCGAGTATCCGCACCTATAATAATTTAAGAATTGGCTATTGGACTAGCCTGTTGTGACTCAAATGTTGACAAAAAATCATCATACTGCTTCCTCTACTAACTTGGAAAACGTCACTTGAAATTGTGACTTTAAAACATCATCCATACTAGTGAAGCTCGATGAATCTTTTGGTCTCAAGAAGACTCATTGACAAGAGACCAATATGGTTATGATGAAAGGAACCTTCAATGGTTGCATGGTTTTTCAACCAAATGGATAAGCGTTCCTTTATTAAAAAAGGCTAATAGCGGGATTTTTTCTCTTCTAAGAAAGAGGATGGAAGAAACAATTTTTTTTATCGTGACAGAAATAATTTGGTGAGAAAACTCAATATGTGAGTATTCTAAGGGATTCACAAAGTGAAGCACTTATACCATTCGACCCGCCATCAATGAAAGAACCCAAACTATAATCGAATTATATTTAAACAATTGAATATTGAGTGTAGAGTATGACAACTCCAACTCCCTGTCACAAAGCACCTTAATTCGATCACCATATCTCAACTTGAGAAACATGAATAATCCAATGCAATTCACCTCATACTCCATATTTACCAAAAACCATAAAACATGATACTCCATCCCTTGGACGTGATGGGATCCCAAAATTCTTCGCTTATACGAACAAATGATTTTAAAGATCTTAGAGCTCAAATGAGAAATCACTTTACCGACACTAAGATAGGACAAAAAACATAATATAGCATCCTCTAAAAATAAAACTCTTATAACCTTTAAAAATCATCTTCCAATTGAAATGAGTACCTGACATTACTAGGAGACATGATCCAAAAGATCTGTAGGGCTTATAAAAAATGATGTCTGGATTTTGTGGGCATAGATGATTTTTCCATAAAGTTTTTGGTACAAAAATTCAGTAAGGAGGAAAGAGTCCACATAGAGATGAAAAATGGTTGGATTCTCTATAGAAAATGCCAGAAGAGAAGGATCAATAGTCATAGCCACGAAGGATCTTGAAGATGCAAAATGAATAAAGGTTGAAGTCATATAAGAAAAAGGAACTGATGGAAAAAGAAAAAGTGGCTACGTGGTGATCAATGCACAAAAGAACGAAAGAAAAGGAAATAGAGGAAATGAAATATGTGGAGAAAAGGAAAAGGGTTATGGAAGGGAATAAGCGATTATAGGGAAGTCTTTAGGTTTAGGCTTGGATATAAATAGGAGGCTACGTAGAATGAATGTTTTCAATTCTTTTGAGCCGACTATTGTGAGAAATTAAGCTTTGAGAGATTGTGTTTTCGTGTCTGTGAGTTTGAGCGAACAGAGCGTTAGAGAGAGTAAGATAAACAAATTCAGTGAATAAAGAAAAATTTGTATTGTGGTGATCTTAATAAAGAACATGTTATTAAGAAGAATTGATTGTTGTTTAGTTTGTTTACACTTTCAATTGGTGTCAGAGCGGGTACCTGTCACGAAACCAAGGTTTCTGTCTAGACAAGAAAGATCCTGAAGATGGACAACTTGCAGCAATCAGCTACACACAATGTTGTGTTGGATCTTGATAATTTCGGCTGGTGGAAGGTTTAGATACGTGAACACATCAAGGGAATTGATGAAGATGCCTGGACAATTGTCAAAGATGGTTGGACAGTGAAGATAAAAGATGAAGATGGTGTGATGGTTGCAAAACCAAAAGCTGAATGAACAATAGCAGAAAAAACCATGTCCAAATACAATTAAAGATCTTTCACAACGATTTAGATTTCCTTGACCATGGATCAATTCAAAAGAGTTAAAGGGTGCACTACTGCAATGATGCCTGAGATACATTACATTCAACATACGAAGGAACAAGTGATGTCCGTAAAACAAGGATTAATATGCTCACATCAGATTTTGAACTAAGGATGGGAGAAGATGAAACAGTTGAAGAATTCAGCGATAAGATCTCATCCACTGCCAACGCAGTTGAAGTGTTAGGAAAACACTACAAAGAAAAGAAGTTGGTCAAGAAGTTTCTTTGAAGTTTGCATGATAAGTTTCAATCCATGAAATCAGTCATACAAGTAGCCAAGGACTCTGACGATATAAAATTTAATAAAGTTGTAGGCATGATTCATACACATGAACTTGACTTTTCCAAGAAAATGAATAAAGGAAAATGGATGGCATTAACGGCAAAAGAAAGGGCAGATCCAACTGAGGATCTTGAGGAACTAGTAGGTCTAATAGTAAGGAAATATCTCAAGAAATATGAGGGTATATCTAAGTGTGATGCAAATCTTGTTGGTAGATCAGACTTCATATCAGACACTAAACGAGCATCCAGAAGACCAGAAGTTTAGTGTCATGAATGTCAAGGATTCGGGCATTATAAGTCTGACTTTCCAAATACCAAGAAAAAGGAATCACTCAAGTGTTATGAGTGCAAAGGATTTGGAAATACAAAAGTTGAGTGTGGCAATCTCACAAACAGAAAAGAAAAGTTGTTGGTTAGCCTTGAAAGTGAAGATACTTATGAATCATATCAAGATGAGGAAATGCTAAATTTAGTCGCATATGTGGGCATAATTGAAGAAATTTCTTAAAGTGAGTATGATGATGAAGATGAGGCAAACAACCAGCCGTTACTTAAAGACACCAGTTCCTGCATGAAACACTTATCGATGTCAGAAACCAAAATCGAGAATTAACTCGTGACATAAAGAAATTGCAAGAGAAGGTGAAATTGCTTCAAACAGCTCTAGCTAAGGAAGAAAAGAAAAATGAACTGTTAGAATCTCAACTGAGTGAACAATTAAGAAACATCAAAATTCTTACTAAGGGTATCAAAGATCGTGACAAAGTACTTGCAATGGGGAGAGATAGCGACATAAACTATGGGTTGGAATATCAAGGACACACTAAATGATCCACTTCGTTTTTCAAGTCGTTAGTCAGTCATGCAACAAAACGTGTGAAGAAGCATCAGACTACTAAACCCATCACCAACAGAAAACACAACAATTAGAATTGGTTGTCAAAAAGTCAGGGTTACTATCAGACACGAAAAGTCATAAATCAATTGTGTTTCTATTGCAGAAAACCAGGAAACTACAAAGCTCAGTATAACTACTGGTAAGCAAGACTGTATCAAATCAGACGTTACAGAGACTATTGCCCTGATAAGGATCGCTACAACAGGGTATGGGTTAGGAAAGACTTGTTGTACTGTCTCTCATCATGAGCAGAGTCAGTTGAAAATGCTAAATATGATGTTCAACAAGGAGAATTGACATGTTTCTCAGCTCAAGCAGAATTAGCTATGAAGACTGAAGATGATGATAAACCAGAAGTGACAATGAAGAGTTCGGATGCAATATAGTGGTATTTTGATAGTGGGTTTTTAAGACATATGACAGGAAGCAGAGAAGAACTGATGAATTTTACAGAGACCAACTCAGGAAAGGTAACATTTGGAGGAGAAGCCAAAGGTAAAATTGTAAGCAAGGGTGAAACAAGTGGTTCGAGTAAACCAAGTCTTCAGAATGTGTATCTGGTTGAAGGGTTGACTGCGAATTTGATTAGCATATGTCAACTATGTGATGAAGGGTTGGCTGTTACTTTCACGAAAATAACTTGTCATGCAATAGATGAAGCATGTCGAGTACAACTAAGAGGAATCAAGTCTAGGAATAATTGTTACATGTGGCGTCAACAAGACAGTTGTTTGACAACCCGTATAACGAGTGAACTTGAGCTATGGCACATGAAAATTGGGCATATAAATGTCAGAATATTAATAAAATTACTCAATAAAGAACTTGTTAGAGGAATCCCCAAACTAAAAGGTGAAGATATGTTTGTATGTGGCCCATGTGCAAAATACAAATATGTCAAGGTACAACACAAAGTTATTCAAATATTCTCTCAAAAAAAGCTCTAAATTTGTTACACATGGACCTTATGGGACCAATTCAAGTGGAAAGCCAGTCCGAGAAAAAGTATATTCTAGTAATTGTTGATGATTTCACTAGACTCAACTTGGGTGCGGTTTTTGCGTGAAAAGTCATAAGCAATGGATAGCTTCAAAATAATAGTATTGCAACTTAAGAATGAAAAATGGAGAATCAAGGAAATTTGAAGTGATCATTTAGGAGAATTTCAAAATGAAGTGTTTGAGAAGCTGTGTGACGCACATGGCATACAACACCAGTATTCAGCACCAAGAACACCTCAACAGAATGGTGTGTATGAAAGGAAGAATCGAACACTACAAGAAATGGCTCATGCCATGCTGCATGCAAACCAAGTTGCAAAACACTTTTGAGCTGAAGTTGTCAGTATAGCCTGTTATATCATAAACATGGTGTATATTTGAAAAAGAACCACTATGACACCATATGAGATGTGGAAGGTAAAAACACCAAGTGTGAGCTATTTTCATGTCTTTGAATGTATCTGTTACATTATAAATGACAAAGATAAACTCGGAAAATTTGATGCAAAAAGTGATGAAGGCATGTTTCTCGGATACTCGACCACCAGTACAACTTATCGGGTATTTAACAAAAGGACCATGCAATCATGGAAATAGTAAATATGGTGTTTGATGATGCTGGATATCAGCTAGAGGGGTTAGTACTGAATCCTGTTCAGGTGGCTGACTATCAAGTACTTAAAACTTAGAGTAAACCTGATATGGTTGACAAGTCAAAATGAGATACAAAACAGCTGCTTGACATCGTGTTCATAGAAACCACTCCGAAAAGGATGTGATCGGAGATCTTCATGGAAACAGGTTTATAAGAAAGAGACATATAAACTTCAAAGAGATGGTTCAATTTGCCTATTTCGTGTTGATAATTGAACCCAAAAACCACCAGGAAGCATTAAGTGATGAATATTGGATAGTGTCCATGCAAGAGGAGCTGGAACAGTTTGAGCGAAGTAAAGTCTGGAGTCTTACACCTCAACCTGAAGGTGTAAATGTTGTAGGCACAAATTGGATCTCCAATAATAAGATAGATGAGACAGGTAATGTTGTGAGGAACAAAGCTCGTCTGGTTGCACAAGGGTACTCACATCTAGAAGGAGTTGATTTTGATGAGACGTTTTCTCCTGTAGCACATCTAGAATCAATAAGATTGTTGTTGGGAATGGCCTGTCATCTCAAGTTCAAGTTGTACCAAAGGGATGTCAAAAGTGCATTCTTAAATGGAGTACTTCAAGAAGAGTTGTATGTAGAACAACCAAAAGGATTTGAACATCCCAATCATGTGTTCAAGCTGAGGAAAAAATTATATGGGTTGAAACAGGCACCCAGGGCTTGGTATGAACGTCTGACTGTATGTCTGCTCGAACAAGGATACACCAAAGGAAGTGTGGAAAAAACACTGTTCACATATTCAAAGAATGGTGATTTGATGGTTGTGCAACTCTATGTCGACGAGTATTTGGTGCAACGGACAAAGCACTTGTTGATAGATTTGTTCAACACATGAATTAAAATTTTGAGACGAGTATGGTTGGCAAACTAACGTATTTTCTTGGTTTGCAAATTAAACAGATAGAAGAAGGCATCTATTTAAGTCAAAGTACGTATGCAAAGAATATGGTTACACATTTTGGACTTGACTCCTGCAAAACAGCTAGAACACCGATGAGTACAACTTGTAAACTATCTTGAGATGATGGCGGTGAAGATGTAGACCAGAAGCATTACATGGGATGATTGGAAGTCCGTTGTATCTCACGGCAAGCAGACAAATATCTGCTTAAGTGTGGGTGTTTGTGAACGATATCAGACAAAACCAAAGGTGTCTCACTTTCATGATGTCAAGCGTATCATCAAATATATCAAAGGATCAGCTGACCTGGGCATCTATTACACTAAGGACACCAACAGTAACCTCGCTGGATATTGCGATGCAGATTGGGTTGGCAGTCTAGATGACAGACGAAGTATAAGCGGAGGATGCTTTTTCTGGGTAACAATATGATAGCCTGACAGTGTAAGAAACAAAATTGTGTGTCACTATCCACAGCTGAAGGTGAGTACATTGCAATGGGTAGCTGTTGCACTCAACTGCTATGGATGAAGAAGATGGTAAGTGACTATGGTATTCATACAAATTCGATACTGGTTCATTGTGACAATCAAAGTGCCATCAACATAGCCATAAATCCAGTACAACACTCACATACCAAACATATTGACATCATAAACCACTTTATTTGTGAGTTAATCGAGGATAAACTTATTGTGGTTGAACATGTGGGAACATATTTTCAGCTTGTAGACATGTTTACAAAACCTTTTGATTTCAATCAATTTTTCAATCTTAGAAAGGCCATAGGAGCATGTGAACTCTGATGTGTTGAGACTAGGGTTGTGATAAATGGTCGAGCAGGGTGTACAATACATTAAGAAGAGTATCATATCTTATAATAGTGGTTGAAAAAGAGCTACCTATAATGCCGTATGAAACAAACAGTACTAATATGGTGTATAAACAAGGAAGTCAAAGAGTTGATCACCCAGTATGTACACGTGTAAACACAGAGAAAGTGTTGGTTTTTTAAAGAGAAGTCATGTTTGAACTTGAGAAGTCAAGTGATGGTTCAAACAAACATATATGCAGCTGCCTTGTTTATACACATCGGGGTTGAAAACTGTGCCTGTTGAGGATAGAGGCATGTAATATTACTCGGTTTTGATGACTTATAATGGGTATTTAAACTTGTTATTTAGCATTATCCGAGTGTTTTATTGGTATTTTTGGCATATTTTCAGGATTTTAGGTGTTCGGGACATTTTGGATGCAAATTGGCATATGCATATGCAGAATCCAGTAGAAAGGTCATAAGCTTTCCAACTTTTTAAGATGTTCCCATTGATGGATAAAGATGAAATTTTTACACAAGATAGCCACGTGAGTTATCTTTCATATGTAAGTGGTTTGAAGTCAATCCATTGGTTCAATCAAAAGTTATGACGATTTCACTGAAAACTGATCAAGCTGTCTCGCAGAAGAAGCATGTGCAAAATATGAAAAGAGATCGATCGATCCAAGAAGGGATCAATTGATCTGAATCTCCTTAAAACTTACGTAAAAATATATCGATTGATCCATGTGGTCGAGAATAACTAAAAATCTTCCAACTTACAATTATGCCCTCAAGACTTATCAAGATTTTTCCTTATATTTAGAACTATAAACGCCCTAGGTTTGGTGTTATTTTCATTATCTCTTATTTTATTTCTCAGAGATTTTACAGAGAGACGGGATCTGAACCTCTGTATTTTGGAGAAGATTTATGAACTCTATCTTTTTATTTTATACAATTTGGTTTTTGAATATGTGATCTTATTTGATTATGCTTTGTCTTAACATAGTTATGTCTGAGTAGTTCACCAGTTAGGTTTTAGGGTTTCCTAGGGAAACTAGGATTTTATAGTTAGGGTTTAACATAATGGATTGAAATTGTTAGGTTTTTAGTCTAGATTTGTTCTTAATGCTTGAACTAAACTGGACATTTAGTTCATTGATATTAGGCTGATAAACGCAAAGAGATTTGATTTAGAGATTTGACCTAGTCTAGATGAGTAGATGTTCTTACTTAGCGAGAGTGTTTTCTTGAATGTCTATGAACATTTGAATATGCATTTAATGCTTGCTTGAATTATTGGACATGTGAGAGTTTATATTTGATGATTCAAACATAGGGCTTAATACTCTGAGAGGAAATTAATCTAATTTTGTCTTTCATGTTGAGAACTATTTTTATTATCAAATCTTGCATATTAACCTAAGCTTCAAACCTGAATACATGTGGAAGACCCTGACGTTTTAGTTTATTGATTTACATCCGATTTTAATTATTGTTTTTATTTTCAATCATTCGAAAATAACCACTCTTTTGTTCTGTCTTAGCTAGAATCAACATAAAACTGAAAGTCGTATTATCTGGTCTCTGTGAGAAATCAACCATATCTATGCTATAAAGATTCACGGCAGTATAGAATTAGGATTAAAATATGAGCCTATCAGCATGTCAGTATGAAAGACTAGTCAGCTACACATGTGTACATGTATACCTTGTTGATAAAGATCTATAAAATCTCACATATTCAGGTTTTAGACGTCTGTATGCTAATGTTTTGATTACATTAAAATATTCATAATCTGCTCAAATTGCTTGCTGACAGTTTTTTCCTACATGTTTCCCATCAATAGTATATGTCATTTGCTTGTGGGGCCGTGTGTCTACATGTTTCAGGGAGTAAGTTTCTGATTAAACATCTAGTAAGATGGTTGATGTGTGCCTAAGTGTGTTCAATGGATTGTTATCGGGCTGTATTTTGATTCAGGTCGCAGGCTCACTAGTTATGTTTTTGAAATTCCACATGGATATCTTAAATGAATAGGCGGGAATTAGTAGGGTTGCATCGTTTGGCTTGCATCCCTTTATTTTGAGACTTTAAACTCTATTATGTTCTGTGTGAATTGTTCATCTTCCTCATTATTCCCTAAATCACAAAAACTCATCGGAAATCATGAGGTCGTTCCTAGAGAATATAACGAAGAAGTATGCCCTTGTTCAATCTCCGACACCAACGTGTTCGTCTCTTGAAGCTGCAGCATACTCGCAAGTTCCAACACACTCGTTCCTTGTACTCCCAATGGTTATCAATTGTGTTTGTCCTCGCCGGTATATGTCTCCGATCAACCAAGAATCTCTTTTCCAGAATTAATACATGGCGAGTCTTTGCATCACCAGCCTCCGTCACCGATGTCAGTCTCACAGCCTAGGATTTCATCGGTCCCTCTAGAGTCTCCGATTCATATCTATGAAACCTCTGCGACTGTTTCTTTTCATGCACCTCCTGCAAAATCTAAACCGACACAACGGAAACGATCTCACAGGAAGAGGCGATACGCTACCACCTCTCAGGATGCACATCGGACCAACTCACCACCACCACTTACGCCACCCGCATCACCGGAGGCGTTTGATCATACTCGGTTCTTCTCTACGTGCTAAGGAATGATTTTACATGTTCACCGCATGCACACTACTTGCTTAGAAATCGATTAAGTTGGTTGCTCTTCTAACCGCAATAGAAATCGCTCTTCAGAAGTCTCCCTTGTTGACCACCACACAGGCATTTTCACTTTTCATTCACAATGTGGTGTATGAATTCTGGGCACATATTGCCAATAGTCAACTCTCTGCCTGATTCTTGCTCCGTGTAGGTTCGTGGACATACTTACTTTTATCAGCCACACAGATCAATTCTCTGTCCGGGTTACAAGATATTAATGATGCAGTCAGTGTTGAAGCTGTTTCGGGTGTGACACTCGATGACTTAGCAAAGTTTATGTTTGGGGGTGTGGTGGAGCACTGGATTGATCTGAAATGCTTGGTGAACGTTTGCATCCATCAGCTTATGCATCTCAGCCTGCTTCAAGTTCTTCCCCACTTGCAGCGTCATCTGGCTTACAAGAGTGTCGCATGCGCATGGCTATTAATCAATCCATTTGCATTCTTCAAGAAGCAATGGGTCCGGGTTAGAGGTTCTGATTTTCTCTATGTACTTTTGATGTTCGAGTTTTTGACTTGAGTTTTCCCATCAAGCAGGGGGAGCAGGAGATCAACCAATCAATGGAAATCATCAAGATGCTTGAACTTTACTTTGTGTTTTAGTTAGATCAGTGATATAGTTGAGGGGGAGTGTTTTTGAGAAGTATGGGGGAGGTTTTTGCTTTTGTTTTGCTTGTAGTTACGGATATCAGTAATGTATTTTGGTTGTTGTTGCAGACATATGATCTAATGAACTCTAGTGGGAATTCCACATGTAACTGGATCTAGTCGTTTATGATAGTATGTTTACATGTGCTTTTGTGATGTCTATATGTGCTTGCATATCTGGCTGGTGCGGTGTCTTTGTTTTGTTGTTTTGAAAGCATGTTGATCAAGAAGATGCTTAAAGTGACAAACTCATACAAAAAGAGTGAGATTGAAGATGCAAAAGGAATACAGATTGAAGTCATATAAGGAAATGAACTGATGGTAAAAAGGAAAAGTGGCTACGTGGTGAGCAAAACACAAAAGGATGAAAGAAAAGGAAAAAGAGGGAAGGAAATAAGTGGAGAAAAGGAAAAAGGGTTATGGAAGGGAATATGCGATTCTAGAGAAGTCTTTAGGTTTATGCTTGGATATAAACAGGAGGCTAAGTAGAATGAATGTTTTCAGTTCTTTTGAGCCGACTATTGTGAGAAATTTAGATTTGATAGATTGTGTTTTCGTGTCTGTGACTTTGAGCGAACATAGCGTTAGAGAGACATTAAGATAAAGAAATCCAGTGAAAAAAAAATTATGTATTGTGTTGATCTTAATAAAGAACATGTTTTTTTAAAAAAACGACACCGACGAACTGTATCTTGTTACATCAAAAAAAATATATTTATTGCAAATTGATATGAACTGAACAAGTGAACAACAATCAAATAAAAAAATTGTAATAATTTGACCTATTTCTTAAAACTAAATATTAATAAATACAAACAAGTTGAACTTAGAAACCGAATCTCAAGACCTATAAATATATATGTTATACATACCACAATTTTTAATTTTAATGAAACTGAGTTTTGTAAAAAAGAAAAAAACAAATTTGGAAATAAAAATAAAAAATTAAGTTGTTTTTATTTATTTATGTTGTTTTATTTTGGTTTTAGTTTTGTTTGTTATTACAATGGTTATTTTACTTTTTAAGTCTTATTAAAAAAATGATGAGATTTCTTTCCATCTATAAAAGTAATTTAAACAGTTTTTAATAATAGAAATATAAGATTTTAACCAAAATCATTTCTCTATGGATGTTTTTCAATAATATAAATCTGAAATTTTAGATTAATATAGAGATGACTCTGACTATAGACAAGAAGTCAAATAATTTGTAGATTTGGGAACATGAATCAAAAAAGAAAAGAGATTGGGAACATGAAGGCCACGTCTAGTAGAATCAAAGGAGAAAAGAATTTGCACCGAAGCTGTTCTTCTCCTGATGTCAAGTATGACCTCTCATTTCTGTATAATTCTATTTTTAGCACTAAATTTAATTCATTTGACATTTTCATCCCCACACAGAGAAAAAAAGAAGATACAATTCCACTTTTGCTTATATTCAATAATCTCACCACAAATTGGATTCTCACACCAAAAGCATTCATTGCATTCCCTCCATAATCCCAACCTTCCGTTACAAGTTTTTTTTCTTTCTTTTCTTTCCTTTTGTTGATTCTCGTGTTTGAATTTTCACCCAAGTCAAAGTCAACATCAAAATCCGTGGAGCTTTTGTTTTGCTGGAGGATTTGGAGGTCTCTTCTTCTTAAATTCATTATTCTTGTGATAATCTTTTGTTTGATTCGAAGTTTTATAGCTTTGTGATTCGTTCATAGATATCGAGTTTTTGAATTTCTTAAGCTTTGAACAAATTTGAAAAATAGGGTTTCGTTATAGAAGAGGATTTGTGATCCTTCAACTTTCAATAAGCTGTTTATGAGATGGTAAAAATCTTCAAGTTCCAATAGGCTCTCATATGAATCTTTTATCCTTTTCTCTGACTAGGTTTTCTAAGTTAATCTTCTTGTTGTTGATTTTTGATTCTGGCATAGATTTGGTTATTGATGTTGTCTGAAATGAGAATCGCTTCATGAAGCCGAGCTTCCATATGGATATGCAGGGAGACGTGTTGGCAGTTCATCGGGAAGATGAGATATTGAGATATCCTAAAAAGATGGATGCGGAAGATATAGATAGGGATGAACAAGACCTTACGTTGAAGAAAGATGATGAAGAAGAAGTGAATCCATCTTGCCATGATAGAGTTTTGACAATTAAAGAAGAAGTTATAGTTGAAAGAGATGGTGAGAAGAGTGTAAGAGAGTTTGAATGGAGTACATCGTTCAAGGATGGAGAAAATAATGAAAGGAACTTACTGGAAGATGAAATAGATATCTCGAAAAAACAGGATGAGCAAAATACATCTACAGAAAATGTTTGTTCCTCCCTGAAAGTAGAGGCAGTGGAAGATAGCCATCAAAAAGAAGCTGAGAAAGAAGATAGACATGAAAATGTAGTCGGGTTTGTATCAAGGGATAGTGAAGAATCTGGTTCAGGTTCACCAGGGAGCGATGACATGAAAGACTGCCCAAATACTCTTAGTAGAGAGATTAAAGAAATGGGTACAGAAGTGATGAGTGGTCAAGCTAAAGCAGATGAACTCAGCTATATAAAGGAGGGGAGAATCGAAGAAGATACAGGAACATGCGATAGATCTGAAAACATGGATGAGAAGAGGGAGTTGAAAAAGGACTGCGAGGTTAATACGAGTCTTATGTTGAGGGAAAAAGATGGTGAACCACAAAGTCTTAAATGCGAGACACAAGTGAATGACACGAGTTTTAGAAAGATGGAAATGAGAGAAGTTACAGGAGAGCAAGACTCTTCATCATGTACTCCGGATTCAGTTAAAGCTGGAGAGACATTTCAAAATGTCTACTTCAGTGGACCAGTCTTACCGCAGTCACCAACACTAGGACATAGGCGCGCCCAAAGTGAGATGGGGACTCTTGGGCACAGACGCACAAACAGTTTCCAGAGATTGAAAACACAGATGTCAAAGGCTTGGCGTGGGATCAGTAATCTACGCGAGGATAATAGGCCTACTTTCAATCCTGAAGTCTTAGCAAACCAGAAAAGACAGTGGTATCAGCTCCACTCTTCAAAAGCTCTGGTATTCAATTTCTTAAGAGTGTCCTGTCAAACTCCCCTTAGTTGTCTAAAACTTATGGTCTTCCGCTTGATAAACATTCTAGGATCAAACAAAATTAAAGGAGCCAACCTCACTATTTGAACATTTTATCATTGTGGGGCTTCATCCTGAAATGGATTTGAAGCCAGTGGAGGAGGCTTTTTGTAGAAGGAAGAAATGGGAGATGGAGATGTCTAGGTATGAAGTGGCAGACTACAGGATACTCCGTCACCGTGGGCCTCAATTTCCAGTATTGGATCCACAGGTTTGTGTTACGTTGGTTTTGTTTATTTTGTGTAACATGAGACGCATATTCTGTTTCTATTTTATTTGTGTGTAATACATTCTCGTTTTTGTCGTTTCAATTAGTTATATCTTATTTGCGTCTATTCTGATTCATGGCATATTTAGTTGGTTTTTTCTTCTCTTTATCAAATATTATTCAATGCACAGATACTTTTTAAGTACCCTCCTGGGAAGAAGGTAGCAATGCGTCCAAAGGATCTAGCAACTTTTTGCTTTCCTGGTGGTGTCAAGGTATGATATGTATGTTTTGTCTCCTTATATTTATTTTTAGTGACTGCATATGTGCATTGGTATATTATGAGTCATCTCAATTAATTAGAGAACTTACCTTAAATTGTCTCGTACGGCTGGTAATAATATGTAACATGTTAGTTGGCATCATATTGAGTTATTCTTCAATTTATGCAGCAAAAAGACTGTTAAAACGTGACTCTTTTTTGTCAACAGGCACGACTTTTAGAGAGGACCCCATCTCTCAGTGATCTAAATGAGCTTGTGTATGGACAGGTCTGAAAATATTTCTGAATAAAATATTTGTATGAGCTTCTGTAGTTAATCGATGTTAGTTTAAATATAGTTTTTTCATATCATAATATTTTGAGTTTTACCAGGAACATTTAGGCAAAGATGATTCATCATTCATATTTACGTTCAAGGTAATCTGTCTGTTTCTTTATGCCCCTTAACTTTTTATGTGTCTGACATAGACTTACATGAGGTTGTCAATATTGTCTTTATCAGGTAGCAGATGATGCGACGTTGTATGGTGTTTGCTTACATGTATCAGAGATTGTTCAGAGACCCCCTGGTGTATTAAGTACTGCGTCACCCTTGCATGCATCTGGAGGAGGCAGTCGTTTTTTGGTTTCTGCACCTCGATGCTATTGCTTGCTGACCAGAGTTCCTTTTTTTGAGCTACACTTTGAGATGTTAAACAGGTACATAAGATGCTCCTAATCTTAGTAGCGGGTTTTCCAGAAAAGCTTGAATTAATGGTATTTCTCTTGTTGGCAGTATGATTGCACATGAGCGTCTTAAAAGGATAACAGAATTTGTTAGTGAGATGTCTCTTACTGCTGCATATCATCAGCCATCTTCGAGGATGAATGAACAGATCAATGGATGTGTTTCTTCACCTCGTAGCAACCCTGACAATTGGATGGCTTCTGCAATACCTGTTGATGGAGTCATGGCACTTACAGCAGCTGCTGCCGGATTGATATCTGACAGTGAAATTGCGACTTTTGTAGAACCTCAGTCTCCAAGTAGTCTTGTCTCCAGGAATACTTCAGATGTAAGTCATTTCAAGGAAATAGAAAGAGATGGGAGAAAAGTTTTCCATTGTTGTGATGATAATTCTTCTGAAGTATTTGAGAACCAGTTGGGTACCCCCGAAAGAACGTCCCAAAGCTTTGAGAATGGTCACACTTCTCCAGGGGTTGCATGTGCCCACCCTAGGATCCAACCAATAGAGCATATTGATAGCTGTGAGTCCATGTTCAGGTAAGTGACCACAATTGTTATCCATCTATGTTTTTGATATAATATTAAAAGTTGATATAACCCCTTGTATCTTATGTAATCTCGTGTGGTTGTTATCTTCTTCTTCCAAACAATGTTATGATTTAGTTTTTTACGTGTATAATTTTTCTCTTTATATGGCAGTCCAGCTAGAAGTGTGTTGTCAGATGATGATGATTTATCGAACAGCGAAAATGATTTTGGAGATGATTTAATACTGGAATGGGCTAAGGTCAGGAGATCTCACAATTAAACATCTCTATTATCTAATGTTCATTCTTCTCATATATTATTATTGTATGGTTGATAGGAACACAAGAATGATTCGTTACAATTGATTTGCGGCTACCATTCATTACCAATTCCTTCCCGTGGAAGTGCAGTAGTTTTCCACCCGCTGGAACATTTACAATCCATTGAGTATTCCCGACCGCCTATTTCAGCTCTAGGATTGTCAGAAGAATATATTTGCTCTTATGATTCTTCTGGGGTAATATCTTATATACCTTTTTGTAGGCTCTTCTCACTTTAGAACTCATATGTTTTCTTCTTTGCCAAAGATAAATGCAAGGTTGACAGCTGCTGAGGAAGCCATGAGTCTCTCAATTTGGACAACGGCAACAGTTTGTCGTATTCTCACTCTTGAAACTGTACGGAGCATCCTTGATTTTTTCGTCTGTTAGTGTCATCTTAGAATAAAATATCCATCTCTTCTTTGTACCTTGAGTTAGTGTTTTCACAGGGAACAAATATATACTATATATGAAGTGACAAAGTATTTGAATTCCTTCCAGATTATGTCACTGCTTGCTGGAGCATTATTAGAGAAGCAAATTGTGGTGATCTGCCCAAATCTGGTTAGTTAGTTAGTTAAATATTTCCTCTAATCATGATCATGATTCATCTTCATATGGTAATAGTCACTTGAACTGAGCAACAACTATGCAGGGTATTCTGTCAGCAATAGTACTGTCTCTTATCCCAATGATCCGGCCGTTTCAGTGGCAGAGTTTATTGCTTCCGGTAACTACATCATTGTCAGATCGATGAAATTTTAGTTTCCTTGTCTTAACTTTGTCTTTGTTTTCTTCAGGTTCTGCCGGGAAGGATGTTTGATTTCCTCGAGGCACCGGTTCCCTTCCTTGTAAGTTAAATGCTCACCAGTCAGTGTATAACAACCATCAATTTAATGGATTATACTTGGCAGGTTGGTATACACAAGAAACCTATAAATTGGAAGGTGAAGACTTCAAATCTTATTCTAGTTAACATCCTCAATAATCAGGTTTGGTGACCTTATCATGAGTCTAATTGCTTCCAGAAATCAAATAAATCCTAGAATTGGCAAGGCATATGAATGTTTGTTTATTCAGGTGAAAATATGCAACATGCCAGCATTGCCTCAGCATAGAGAACTTACGGCTCAGTTGGCTCCAATTCACGATATACTAGCTCATCAGAGCTCCACTGCTCAAAGACGCCCTGTTTATAAATGTGATGAAGTTCAAGTAAGTTAAATTTACTACTAAAACTAAAATTACATGTGCCGATTTTATATGATCGACTGACTGCTTTTCAGGCAGAAGCTGCAAGTCAATTCTTGCGAGTAATGAGAGATTACATGGAGTCTTTATGCTCAGATTTGCACTCTCACACCATAACAAGTGTTCAATCCAATAGTGACAGGGTACTTTACTTACTTATATATATATATTTGCTTTACTTAATAACTCACTAACTAAATCTTTCTTGCATTTCTCAGGTTTCTCTACTTCTAAAAGACAGTTTTATCGATTCATTTCCTGGTAGAGATCGACCCTTCATTAAGGTACAAAATTCAAATCCTTCTCACTGGAATCAATCCAGAAGCTTACAAGTTGTTTTGGTTTTGCAGTTATTTGTAGACACACAACTGTTTAGCGTTCTATCAGATTCGCGATTGTCAAGCTTTGAAAACGGGTGTCTCTAAATCCCATTTTGTCATCAAAATATACAATACAAACTGAAAAGAAAAAGAAAAAGGAAGCAACCTTTACACGCAGAGGACTTCACAAAGTAGTGATGAATACAGAAAACTTTAGCTCAGATTTTTATTGCAGTTAGAAAAATGAAAAACAGAGACAATGCTTATAGTATGTTCTTTCTGCTCTTGTAAATTAATCAGCTTTTGTTTGTGAAAGTTATACACAACATTTTGAAAACTCTTGTGCTTAGAAACAAGTCCTTGTTTTGATGTTTCACAATAGTTCTCAAATTATTCGATTTTGACAGTGGATGTTGCAACCTTAATTAACATTATAATTAGCCACAACTTAAAAGACGATTGTCACGAAGCAATTTTGTTCTTTATGTTATGCTAAACTGCAATGATAATTATACTGAATACAAGGATATGGTTTTTAAAGTAATATTGGGAACACACACAAAACTACTTTTTGGCATCATCATCTTCTTCTTCATCATCAGATTTGGCGAAGATGGTATTAGGCTGGGTTTGAGAGTAAGCAGGTGCAATAAACTTAGGATCTTTAACAGCAACCTCTGCGTATTTCAATATTGCTTCTCTTGGATCTTCCTCCATCCACGTCTCTTTTATCATCCCACCTTGCTTGAGAAGATATTGTGTTAATAAGCTACTACCAGTAGTCCCAACTCTTCCACCATGACCAGGACCTGTCATTGGTAGCTCAGGCTTGTGAGCTTTAGCTGGATCTTTCAATGTCTTCTCTCTTTCTCTCTTCCGGCTTGGTGGGTCTCTGAACAATGGTAATGCATGTGGATTGTGTATTACTGGTTCTGGTTGGTAATCATCTATAGATTTCTTCCTTGGCGCACGGGCAACACACACACATGCTCCTCTCTCACTTTGAGTTGGGTCGTAAAGAATGTGCGTTCCTCCTTGGCTTTTGTCTCCTGATGTTGCAAATATCTAACATACAATAGAAACCCTTTTAGTGTAAAGTCTAATATCAGATTTCAGAGGACCAATCTTGTTGTTATTGGTTTTTGTTGTTTACCTGATTCAGCCTCGGGTGCCAAGTGCATTGAACCACACTACAAGTTGGTGAGATTCCGACCTTTTGAACGATCTCAAGTTTGGTGTGATCGTAAAAGCAGAGCAAGCCTCCTGTTGAGCTGTCTTTCTCAATGGATGTCCCAGTCAGGATGATTTGTTCGTCTGGACTAAAGGCAACGTTTGTCTGGGGATAATTATTAGGCAGACCTTCAAAAGCCTTCAGAGCTTCTTTCATCTGCCGCAAGTCCCAGACCTGATCAAGATTCAACAAAGAGTTCAGTTTCTATGTCTCTGTGGTCTAAAAAAGAAAATGATTTTAAGTAGTTTTTACCTTAAGAGAACCATCGAAACTCCTTGACAACAGAACTCTCCCATCACTAGAGAACTTTACGGATGTTATATCATCAGTGTGGGCCTTCCCAACGTAAATATCTGGTCGACTTCCCCATCCTGGCTTGAGACTCCAAATCTGTATGGATCCATCTCCTATGCCACCAGCAATACGCTTTCCATCGCGGTCCCAAGCACAGGTTGTAACTGGAACCCTTCCAGGTCTAGCAAGCTTTGGCTTAATAACCTGTGTTTGGCTTAGGAAATTATTAACATCCCATATACGCAAAGACCCATCTTCAGACGAAGTCAGAATCGTTTCCTTAGTCCTTGGATGCCATTCTCCACAAGTCAATCCGCAAATATGTCCCTTAGTGTTCTTGAGATCACGGATGTACATATCACCCTTCATGAACTCACCAATTGTAAGACCATCACGATCAAATATCTTAGCTTGTGCAGATCCAGTAACGCAAAGGAAATGACCAGAAGAGGGACTCCAGCTCAAGCTACGAACTTGGTGTCCCTCAGATGGTTCGATCTGCCTAAAAGACTGAAGTCTAGAATTCATCCCTTGAAAGTCGTACATACGAACAGTGTAGTCATAGCTACCTGAAAGAACCCTAGCTCCGGCGCTATCAACAGCCAGAGATGAAACAATCTGATTCCAACAAAAGAACCTCCATCCATTAGAAAGCTTTAAACAAATACATTGAAACACACTACAGAACTTTTGATTACCTTCGTGTGGCCCTTGAGCTGAATCTCATTGCTCAATGGGATCTTGTACCGATTCTCCTCCTTGTCATAAACACCGTCGTCATCGGAATCTACCTCAGAGATAGCAGGCGGAGGTGGAGGCGGACCGATCATATCCTCCTCATCATCAGAATCATTACCGTTGGCGGATCCATTTGATGGCGGTGGTGGTGGTGGTGGTGGTCCCACCATAACTCCGTCATCCTCATCTTCCTCATCTGTCAGTTTAGACGCTATTCCCACATTAGGTTTTAGAGTGGCGAAATCAGATGCATCGGGGCGGCGAGTGGCACTGTGGATAGCTTCGGTAGATGCCGAAATCTTGGATGTCTTACCAAAGGAAAGAGGGAAATGAGCTCGTAGACCTTCAAATTCATCATCCATTGTTGAGGATTGATTCTCAAGAGAAATATGAGAAAACAGAAGAAGAGAGTTATTAATTCATTAATCATAAAACGATAATGACAATTGTAGTTTGGGCTTCATCTTCTTACGTAATGCCAGGCCCAATTCTTGAGTCATCTATACTATAAAAATAGTATAAAAATAGAGTTGGTACCAATTAAAACTAAAACTAGTATATTATCCGCACTATGTATAGTACGAGATTATGATTTTTTAAAAGTTATAGAATTTAATAATAAATACATATTTTTATAAAAAATAAAAAGATAATAAATACATAGTTATAAAATTATTAAGATATTATATACTATATATCAGAGATTATATGTACATTAGTTGAGTAATAATTGTAAAAATGTTTAGTATGTGAATTTTGGTTAAAAAAGTAATGGGATGTAAAATAATATTTATGTTAATATAAATGTAAATAAGTTCAAAATCAATAGTATTCATGCATAAAACAAATTTCTATATCTTATGGTATTCGACTAAACTACATAACTTGTTATGTTAAAATCTAGGTTATAAGTTACATAATACTTAATATCATCAATGGTGCCACTTAACTTAATAAAAATGTAATTTTATAAATATTTAAAAAACTTATTAAATCTGTCTTACTCCAAATTAAATATTTTGATATGTCATAAAAAAGAATCATAAATTTAAAAGAACTGTTGGAAAAAAAATTAAGAGTACTAACTTTAACCAACTTGCTTCATATATATATATATATATATATATATATATNNNNATATATATATATATATATATATATATATATATATATATATATTACAAATCTATTTAACTCGTCTTACATTATATTAATATTTTAATATCTAACTCGTGAATATATATGATCATAAACATGGACATATCTACGTTGCATTAAGAGGGGAAGGTGCCCCCGGTTAATTATTACAAATATTGTTTAGAAATGCTTCGATTAGGTTTTGTAGCATTTTGGATGAGTGCTTTAGTATTTATTCCTAGTTTATATATTCCATTTTATTTTGTCTCGTTAGTTATTTCTGGAGAAATTTAAATGGATCAGAACGTCATATTTTAAACTATATATTTTTGGAGAAATCGTCTTAATAAAATGATTAAAGTTCTCAGTTATATATATATTTTCCCATCAAAATTCTATTATCGTAAATGTAAAAATCTACATTATAGATATTGACTATATATCGAATTTTATCAATTCAATCGTGACAAATAAACTATATGTTTTGTATATGCATATTTATTATTTTATACATATACTTTTATATATTAATGCGTTAATATTTTAAAATTTTCTCTAATTAAAATATTTTTAAAACTGCCTTGTGTCACTTTTTAAATTGAAATGTATTTTTCTGTCTAAAATACCATGGAACAAAATAAAATATATAATGATATATTTCTAATATAAATATAGAATTATAAAGTAAAAATAGGTCTCTTGAAAATTTGTTTTATATACTTTTCTTCTCTTAGTATTAAATATCATATAACAAAATAAAAAAATTAGATGTTCTTAAAATATATATTAGAGAAATTTTCGAATTTCATATTTTTATATATATTCTTACAAAATTTTATAATATATGAAATAATATAATTATAATATGTAGACCATTTTTAGAAGAAGAAAAACGCCCCATGTTATATATATTTTTAGATCCGCCACTGATCATAAAAAAAATCTTAATAGTTACATACTTTTTATAAATCAATCTTAACTTATTTTTGGATATAACCGCATAAAAACTATGGAGGTTCATGTATTTATGATTTCATTTTTAATAAACTTTTTGGTGTTTTATGATATACTTTTTAGAAATACTAATCGTTTATAATATGAGACTTAACATACTATATTTCTGTAGTAATTTATATTTTTATTTTATAAGTATACTATATTCTCTTATAGTTATACGAAATATTTGATTTATTTTTCAAAATAAAATAGTAAAATAAATATGAGAGAAAAATATAATAATTAAGAACTTTATTATACTTTAATATAATATTTTTATTAAATATTTTTGGTTGTAAAATGTTTTAATTAGAAGAAACTCGGTTTTTGAAATCTATATAATATATATTACTATTTTATCTTTAATGACTATTAAATTTGTTGATTCAAAACTTTTTTCTAATTTTATTTCGTATACATAAAAATTACTAAATTATTTGAACATAAATATAGTATAATTAAAAAAAGTTAAAGTACACATACAAAACTACATTCTCTACTATACTTATTAAAATACTAAAAAAAAATATGTAAAATTTTAAGACTATTGAACATAAATAAAAAAATTATAATCATAATTAAATAAACAAAAACTTTTAATAAATAATTTAACCACATATCACTAAAGTTACATTAGTTTTTTTCTAATTTGTTATGAGATTTAATTTCCTATTTTTTGAATAATTAACTTAAGTCAATTATATTCTTAATAAAATAATGAATTTTATCATTAAAAACAATGACATTGCATGTAATTTTTAACAAATTTAAGGTTTCTCTTTAAATTATGCTTTCCAATCAATAATATAGATTACTTTATATTAATTTTTTTTAAATATATTTTTTGTAATGATACTCCATGTAACATAATAATATTATATTAAAACATAATATTTAATTTTGTATTTTTAATTGATTTTAAAATAATTATGTTGTAATAGTTTAAGAATAATATTATAAATATTTTAACACAAGATTTACTAAGTTCTTAAAGTATTAAAAAACGAATTTAATTTTATTTTTATTGAAATAATTAAGGGCAATTCTCACAAATACCACAAAAAATTAAGTTTATTTCAGAAATACCACACACTCCCAAAAGTTCCAAAAATACTACCAAAATGTTTTTGTTCTAAAAATACCACAAAATTTGAAACAACTTTAAAACTTTAAATTTAAACCTTTAAACCC
>OVBE01002642.1:4755-18808 GCA_900406425.1 Iberis pinnata
TATTTGAAATTATAAAATTTGAATGCAATAATGGAGTCAACCAACATGAAAGGAAAATATCATTTGAATATACTATAATTATTGAAAGGTTCATGATTAAGCAATCTTGAATAAAATAAATTATTATAACAAAAAGAACAGACAAATCTAATGTGTAACTATAACTACCAAAATTAAAAATGTAGATAATAGCTGTAGTAATAATAATAAAAAAATAAAAGAGCCAAAAGTAAATATATATATATATATATATATATCTATTCATTGTAAAAAGGTAGTAGATACTAGACTACAGAAGGTAATTTAAATATTTTACAATGATGTATAAACAATAAAATCAATAATTTATTATGTCTTTTAGTATATAGTGTATAACTTTTTTGAAAAAGGTCATAAGTGAATGTATCAAAATTATTATTATTAAAAATCTATAGATATGGAAATTATGATGTATTAAATTTAGGCTATTCTTAAAGGCATGCGATATATATTTAAGAATGGCCTGCTCAACATTAATATAACATCAATTATTTTCTCCACAAAAATATTATGTAAACCTAAATTTAAGATGTAGTGCTATATAATTTTATTATAAATATTAAATACTTAGATATTTTCATATTAAATTATAAAACCTTAAAAACCTCTAATTATAAAGTTCTAAATCAAAATACAATCGTCTATTGGTTTACTATTCTTAAGTAAGTATTTGGTTTGACTAAACCGATAATCTAGTTTAGCAAAAAGAAAATTAGATAAGTTTCTTGAAACACCATCAAAAGAAGTTCTAATTATAAAACTACCGCACACTTCCAAAAGTTCAGAAAATACTTCACACTCTCAAATGTTCCAAAATACCACAAACATAAAAAGTAAATTTTAATAGTTTATAACTTAAAATTTTAGATTTGGGTTCTCTAAATAGAGTTTAGGGTCTAGCTTTGAATGGGGTAGAGTTTGGTTTTGGATTTTAAGGTTTAAATTTGAAGTTTAAAACTATTTTTTTATTTTATGGTATTTTTGGAACAAAAACATTTTTGTGGTATTTTGTAAAAAAAATGTGATATTTTTGACAATGTATGATATTTTTAGAATAAACCTAGTTTAAATAGTATTGTTGAAATGCCCAAAAAATAATTACAAAAACATCACAAAAAATTATTAAAATTTATAAAAAATCACAACAGATTAAAAATAATAAAGTATAAAAATCATAAAAATTATAAAAAATTATAAAAAATTTCTATAAAATATATATCAAATTATAAAAAATTATAAAAATATATAGAAAATTATGAAAATATAAAAATCAGAAAATTATAAAAACTATTAAAATATATAAAATTATAAAAATATATAGAAAATATAAAAAATTATAAAAATTATAAAAGCTTACAAAAAATTGAGAAAAATTTAAAAATATGGAAAATTATGAAAAAATTTAAAAAATTAAAAATCATAAAAATTGCTTTTGAATAGTATATTTTATATAAAAGAAAGAAGTAGAATAAATATGTAAAGTATGAGAATATTAATATCTTAGACTTAAAGATTGAAGTTTTAGAGTTTAAACAATGGAAATGTTGAAACTTTTTATTCATTCAACTCACTCTTACAAAGATGATAGAGAGGCTTTATATATTAGTTGATACACATGATTCTCAAACTTTTAACCTAGACACTTGTCACTTTATCATATGATCACATGATCCAAGAATGTCGAATTGGTTGTAAAGCTGAATTTGTGCTGATTGTCCTTGCAATTTGTCTTTTGCACAGCTCACTACTTCTTTGCTTTTTGCTGTAACAGTATCTGTTTTACTGATTTTGACCATTGGCTATTGATGTTGAGTTGGGCTTCGATGGTTTGTTGAGTGGGCTTTGGTTTGATGTATGTTTGGAGACACTCTGATTTAGCTAGAGTTTCTCATAGCGTGTGGTTTTAAGCTGTTGTTTATAGTCCCCCTCAAATTAGGCATTGGTGGAACATCAACGCCTAGTTTGAACCCTAAATCCTGAAACGCAGTTACTGGCAAAGACTTGGTGAAGATGTCAGCTAGCTATTGTTGTGTTGGAATGTGCTTCACGACTAATGTACCCAATGATACTCTCTCTCTAACATAATGATATGCTGGATTTGCAGTAAGATACATTGAAGAAAGATTATCCCCATACATTTCCGGTGTGTTAACAAGGGAGATACCAAGCTGTTTTAGAACTAAACATATCAAGGTGATTCAGATGCAGTGTCAGATAGTGACATGTACTTTGCTTATGTGGGGTTGCGAGCAATTGTTTGTTGTTTCTTTGCGCTCCATGAAAGGAGATACTTCCAAAAAATGTGCAATATCCTCCTATTGAGCGTCTTGTGAGTTTGCAGTCAGCCCGATCACTATTAATATATGCTCGTAGTGTGCAATATGTGTTCTTAGCAAATGCCAGTCCCATTGATAATGTCCCTTTGATGTACCTGATTATTCTCTTGAGCAATATAAAGTCTGATTCAGATGGAGTGTGCATCTTCTGACATACGAAGTTTACTGCAAACTGTATATGTAGTCTTGTTAGTGTAAGGTATTGTAATTTTCCAGCTAAGCTTATGAAGTATGATGGATTATCAAAGAGCTTTGCTTGATTTAGGAATTTTTCTAGCTTCAGGGGTAGAGGAGTTGATGCAGGTGCACAATCTGTCATTCCAGCTGCATTTATTAAGTTCTCAGCATACTTTTGTTGTGAGAAGAAGAGTCCCCCTGAACAGAATTGTGCCTGAATGCCCAAAAAGTAATGAAGTTTGTCCATGTATTTCATTATGAAGTTTTGATTGAGCTTTTCAAAGAGATTTCTCAGTGCATATGACTGATTTCCAGTGATTATCATGTCATATACATAGAGTAAGAGTATGATAACATCTTTTCTTTTTGTATAGACAATCAGACTAGGATCATGCCTGCAACAAACAAAGGCAACCTCAATTAGAAAGTTACTGAACTTATAAACCAGGATTTTGGTGATTATTTTAATCCGTATAAGGATTTGTGTAGATGGTAGACATAGTTTGGTTTGTCCTTATCAATAAAGCCTGCAGGCTGAAGCATATACACTTGTTCAGTGAGTTCTCCATGAAGAAACGCATTGGAGACATCCATTTTTTAATATCCCATTGCATCATTGTGGAAATATGAAGTACTAGTCTTACAGCTGCAGTTCTCACCACAAGATTGTATGTTTCCAAATAATTTACTCCTTCCTCTTGATTAAAACTTTTTGCTACTAATCTTGCCTTTGGTGTATTAAGAGATCCATCTGCATTTAGTTTTGTCCTAAATACCCATTTGTTTCCAAATACATGCATATTGGATGTATAAGGAACCAGAGTCCAAGTGTTTGTCTTTCTGCGGTTTTCCAATTCTTCTGTCATGGCAGCTTTCCATTTTTCATCTCGAAGAGACGCTTTGACTGTCTTAGGTACATGATATGCTTGACTTATAGTTAACATGGCATATTTTGTTAGGATAAGTTTGAAAGAAACTTGAGGATCAAGTTATATATATTCTATTTAAGTTTGCAGAAGATAAGGTTAGGTAAATATTTATAATATATTTAGGAGTTATCTATATATGTTTAGGAGATTATCTAATCTTGTAGAAATCCAATTAGGAATAGGAAATAAAAGACTATATAAGGAGATGCCTAGATGTGGCATAACTTATGAGATTTGAGTTTAGGTTTTGAGAGAGAGAGAGATTAAGTTTTGAGTTATTTTCTTAATATAATAAAGTTGTTATTATTCTCTTATACCCTAAAGTGCATATTTTGATCTAATTAGTTCAATAATTGGTATTAGAGTTTACTAGTTGAATCAAACAAAATCGAAGAGAAGAAAGATGGGAGAGATCGTTCCATCTGGCAGTGCTAAGAGTAGCGGCCTTCAGTATCCCATGCTAAACGACACAAATTACACGTACTGGGCAATGCATATGAAAGTCGCTCTCAAGGTAAACAAATTCTGGGAAGCAGTAGAGCCCGAAGTATAAGAAAGTGAGAAAGATGATCTAGCAAGAGCTCTCATCTTTCAATTCATATAAGAAAACCTTGTGATACAAGTTGGTGATCATAAGACATCAAAAGATATCTGGGAGGCAATCCAGTCTAGGCATATTGGCGCAGAGAGAGTAAAGGAAGCTCGACTTCAAACACTAATTGCAGAATTCGACAGACTTCAGATGAAAGAGACAGAGAGCATTGATCTCTTTTCTGAAAAACTATTAGAGATAGTAGCTAAGGTATCAGCTCTAGGTGAGAGTTTCGATGAAGTAAAATTGGCGAAGAAGTTTATAAACAACCTACCTAAGAGAAAATTTATAACTATAATTGCGGCGTTAGAACAAGTGTTAGATCTCAAAAAGACAAGCTTTGAATATATTGTAGGAAGGCTCAAAGCTTATGACGAACGAATCAACATTGATGAATTCAATGTAAGAACAGCCAAAAATCATGTTCACCAAGTTAGATTCTAATATGACGCAAGGATACAACGACCAAGGAAGATGAAGAGTTCGAGGTGGTCGTTTTGGAAGAGGAAGAGGTAAGGGACGATTTGGCAATCAACAAGGCACAAGGGACAAATTGAAGATTATCTGATATAGATGTGACAAGTCAGGTCATTACGCATCTATTTGTCCAGATAGATTACTTAAACTACAAGAAACACAAGAAAGTGGTGAAGAAGACGATACTGAAACACAAGATGCTGATGAACTGATTATGCATGAAATAGTCTTTCTTAATGAAAAGAATGTATTACCTGACAAATTCGAGACACATGCTGCTGAAGAAAACATATGGTACCTAGATAATGGGGCAAGTAACCATATGACTGGTAATATCACATATTTTTCAAAATTAAACAAAGAGATAACAAGGAAAGTTAGATCCAGAGATGATTCAAGAGTGGACATCAAAGGAAAATGATCTATTCTCTTTATAAGTAAAGACGGTGGAAAGAAGGTACTAGCAGATGTATACTATATTCCAGATTTGAAAAGTAACATTATAAGTCTAGGACAAGCCACATAATCAGGATGTGAGATCAACATGAACGGGGATCACTTGTACATGTATGATAAAGAAGGTAAACTCCTTGTAAAAGCCAAGAGATCAAAGAATCGACTATACAAAGTAGCTATGGAGTTGAAAGATAACTGATGTCTACAGACTATAGAGCTCAACGAATCAAGATGGCACGCAAGGTTAGGACATGTAGGTTTAGATAACATGAAGCTAATGATAAAGAATAATCTAGTCAATGGAATGCAAGACATTACTGTAGAAAAGGAGATGTGTACTTCATGTCTTCTTGGAAAAAAAATAAGAAGAAGATTTCCCAAGATAACGAGCTTTCGTGCTATAGAAATACTAGAACTCATACATGGAGATTTAACCAATAACTCGACCGACAACAGGTAAAAAAAGATAGATCTTTGTGCTTATAGATGATTACTCAAGATACATGTGGACAATACTTTTAAAAGAAAAAGGTGAATCTTTTAAAAAGTTCAAAAACTTCAAGTCAAAAGTAGAACAAGAGACAGGGAAAACAATAAAATGTTTTCGTATAGACAGAGGAGGTGAATTCCTACACCTCATAGCCCCATATTCACCACAACAAAACGGAGTAGTAGAAAAGAGGAATCGCACTCTACTAGCAATGACAAGAAGTATCCTAAAGCACATGAACATACCAAATTATCTTTGGGGGGAAGCAGTGAGACATTCGACCTATGTCATAAATAGAATACCAACACGAGCTTTGATTGAGAAAACGCCTTACAAGTGTCTCAGAGGAAGAAAACGGAATATAGAGCATTTGAGAATATCCGGGTGCATTGGATACACAAAGGTAGAAGCACAAAATCTGAAAAAATTAGATGATAGATCTAGAGCACTTGTGCATCTAGGCACTGAGCCGAGAACAAAAGCTTACAAATTATATGATCCCACAAAACACAAAATCGTTGTCAGTAGAGATGTGATTTTTGATGAAAGAAAAGAATGGGATTGGAACAAAACCAACGATACTATACCAAGTCAATTCGGAACTTTCAATATAGAATTTGAAAATACAGAAGATAATCAAGCTTTTACCAAAAATCACAATCATGATGACAACAATGTTCATGAAACATAGGAAAAAGGGGTAGAAACTGAATCTGAAACCAAGATGGAGAGTTTCAAGAACAAGGAGAGGAAATCAGACATGATGAAAATCATGTAGCTAATGAACATGATGACTAAACACTAAGAAGATCTACAAGGCAAAGCAAGAAACCATCTTACTTGAATGATTACGTTCTTCACGCTAAAACCGAAGGAACAAGACTGTTACTTTTGACTGATGAAGAACCATGGGATTTTAGTGAAGCTAAAGAAACGAAAGAATGGTTAGAAGCTTGTAAGGCTGAGATATTGTCGATAGAGAAGAACAATACATGGAAGTTGACAGAATTACTAAGTGGTGCTAAGGCAATAGGACTTAAGTGGGTATTTAAGCTTAAACGCAATGCTGATGGAAGCATAAACAAGTATAAAGAAAGATTAGTAGCTAAAGGGTATGTTCAACAACATGGGATAGACTTCGATGAAGTGTTTGCACCTGTAGCAAGAATCAAAACCATTAGAATCATCATCTCGTTGGCAGCTTCTAATGGATGGGAGATACATCATCTAGATGTTAAGACAGCCTTTTTGCATGGTGAGCTAAAGGAAGAAGTCTATGTGAAACAACCTTATGGTTTCATAGTTAAAGGAAGTGAAGAAAAGGTTTACAAGCTAGAGAAAGCATTGTATGGATTAAGACAAGCTCCAAGAGCTTGGAACAATAAGCTAAACAGTATTCTCATAGAATTGAAGTTTGAGAGATGTACTAAAGAAGCATCATTATATCTCAAGAAAGAAGGAGTAAATCTTCTTTTAGTCGTAGTATATGTTGATGATTTACTAGTCACAGTATTTTTTTTGAAATCGATACTTGAGTTTAAGAAAAAGATGTCAACAAAATTTGAGATGAGTGATTTAGGAAAATTGACATACTATCTTGGGATAGAAGTGAGTCAATATACAAATGGAATGTCGTTGAGTCAAGGGCGATATGCTGAAAGAATTTTAGAAGAAAGTCATATGAATGAATGCAATGCATCGCATATTCTGATGGATACAAGTATGAAGTTATCAAAAGCACCCGAAGAAACAAGCAAAGATGAAACGATTTTCAGAAGAAATATCGGGTTTCTAAGATACGGTTGCACACTAGACCTGATCTCTCTTATTGCGTAGGAGTATTAAGCAGGTATATGCACAACCCAAAAGAATCACATGGAACCGTTTTAAAACAAGTGCTCAGGTATTTAAAGGGAACTTTGGGTTACGGTATGATCTATAAATGAAATAAGGAGACAAGTCTAGTAGGATACATCGATAGTATTCATAATGAAGATCCTGATTATGGAAGAAGTACGACAGGACATGTATTCTATCTCAATGAATGTCCTATTACTTGGTGTTCACAGATGGAAGAAATTGTTGCACTATCTTCTTGTGAAGCAGAATTCATGTCTGCAACAGAAGCGACAAAACATGCGATATGGTTACAAGAGTTACTTGAAGAAATCATCGGATGTATACCAGAAATTGTCACGATCAAGATTGACAATAAATCGGCCATAACTTTAACAAAGAATCCAATTTTTCACGGTAGAAGTAAACAAATACATAAAAGATATCATTTCATCAGATAGTGTGTTGAAAACAATCAGGTTAGTGTCGAACATGTGCTTGGAAACGAGCAAAGAGCTGACATTCTGACGAAAGCACTTGGAAGAATTAAATTCAGAGAAATAAGGGAACTTATCGAAGTTCATGAAGTTGAGAAGTTCAAGGTCAAGCTTAAGGGGGAGAATGTTAGGATAAGCTTGAAAGAAACTTGAAGATCAAGTTATATATTTTCTATTTAAGTTTGGAGAAGATAAGGTTAGGAGAATATCTACAATATATTTAGGAGTTATCTATATATGTTTAGGAGATTATCTAATCATATAGAAATCCAATTAGGAATAGGAAATAGGAGACTATATAAGGAGATGCCTAGATATGGCATAACTTATGAGATTTGAGTTTAGGTTTTGGGAGAGAGAGATTAAGTTTTGAGTTATTTTCTTAATCTAATAAGTTGTTATTATTCTCTTAAACCCTAAAGTGCATATTTCAATCTAATTGATTCAATATATTTTGGATTAGGCTTCCTTATTCTAACTTTAGACCTTGTAGTCATTAGATATTGTGTTCCCTAAAACTGTTGTGAAGTTGAGACCTGTGCAGGTCTTGTTACTTGTTCTGTCCTGAGTTCAGGTGATGTAAAGTTGTCGCCTATAGGTTCAAGATCTAAGCTTGCCGTACACCCAGTACTCTCATCACTTGAATCAGTAGAACTAGTAACAGGAAGAGAAGTAGTTATATCAGGTTGACCAGGGAAGTCAGGTGGATCAGACCCAGAATCTGATGAATTGTTGGTGTCTATTATGGTGTACTGAAAATGTCTGTGTGTTGGTTGGAATAATGAGCTTGGTGAACTAGTTGTTGTTGAGTTACTAGTCTGATCAGTTGCAGGTGTATCTGGTGATGTGAATGTTTTATACCAGGCTGAAAGTAGTTATGTTTGTGGATTGTTGCTGAAGTGGTTGTAAGAATTAGCAAAGGAAAAGTTCATTTCGTCAAAGATGACATGCCTATTGATGTATATGCATCCAGCAGATGGCATACGACACCTGTAGACTTTATACTTTGAGTTGTAACCCAGGAAAACACACTTGAGAGATCTTGGATCCAATTTGTTAGCAGAATAATCACGCAATATGGGATAACAAGCAAAGCCAAACACCCTCAAGGCTGAATATTCTGGTACACATCCATAGAGTCTCTGATAAGGACTAAGATTAGAGTCTGTTCCCTAGATAGGTAGTAGATTAATCAGGAAATTTGCTGTGAAAAATGCTTCTACCCAGAACTTCAGAGGTGTTTTGCTTTGAAAAATCATTGACAGTCCTAATTCAACAATATGCCTATGCTTTCTTTCAGCAAGACCACTTTTTTGTGGTGTGTGTGGACAAGATATAAGATGTCTTATGCCACACTGTTGAAGGTGAGTTAAGAAGCTAGTACTGATAAATTATCCACCTCTATCACTTTTAAAGGAGCCAATTTTAGTGTTAAATTAGTTTTCTACTAAAGTTTCAAATGTTTTAAAGATTGAAGAAAACTCCGACTTTTCTTCAAAGGAAAGAACCAGCAAAACCTTGTGTGATTATCAATAAACACAATATAATATCTAAATTGTTGGTTGGATAAAACAAGTGAGGGTCCCCACAAATCACAATGAACCCTTTCTAATACTCTAGTAGCAGTAAAAGAAGAAGCGTAGAAAGGAAGCTTTGAACTCTTTCCCATTTGGCATGCTTCACACAACCTCTTGGTACTCTTATTGACTGAAATAAGCTTAGATGAAGATAGGTGCTGCATAATTTGGGCATTAGAGTGGCCTAGTCTCATATGCCAGACTTCATCTGAGGTTGAAAGTTGTCTAGTAGAATAGAACACATGAGGACCTTTGTTCTCCAGTATGTACAGATCATCATGCATGCTTCCCAATGTTAGCAGTATCTTTGTTGCCTTATCAGTTACACGGACAACATCATACTCAAATTCAAAATGAACAAGGGTAATCTCTGGTAATATTTGAGACTGATAATAGAGATTTGGCTATGTTTGGACAAACTAAAACATCTTTAAGAGGGATATTACCTGAAGTGGAGGATAAAGAGGTTGAACTTGTGTGAGTAATGGGAAGGAAGTTTTCATCTCCTACAGAACCATTGTAAGGTTGGACTTGTTGCAAATGATATGGAGAACTTGTAAAATGAGTTGTTGCTCTTGTGTCTAGGAACCACTCTTGACCTGAGTTTTCTGTGACATCAGTAATTCTATAGCAGTCATTGCACTTGGAAGTTCTTCACATTGATAGCTATTGTTGTACATGTGCCAACACTTGAGAGCATTATGACCCACCTTTCCACATATTTGACAAACGGGTCTAGTCTCACCAACATAACCAACAGAACTTGCATTTGAAGATAATTGTTGATGGAACCCTCTTCCTCTAGTGGAGAAGGATCTCTTCCCTCTAGAGTTACCAAATCTGCTAGTGTTATTGCTTCTACCATGGTTGTTGTAGTAGTTTGGGACAAAATCAGTTCTCATGACATTAAAGGCAAGGTGAGGTGTAGCAGAGGGTTCCACACAATAAGCTTGTATACGATTGTCATAGTTGTTTAGTTTAAGTATCACATCTTCAAAGGTAGGACTTGGTTGTAGATCCATGGAGCCTTCAATGCTTGTTTTGATAGGCTCATATTCTCTTCCCAAGTCGTGTAATGCTGCAAATATTTTCATATTTTCAGGTACAGGGTGACCAATGGAGGAGAGCTGGTCACACAGATTCTTTACTTCAGTGAGATACTCAGCCATGGTCTTTTCTTCTTTTGCAGTTGTTTGAATTTTTCTTTGAAGCTCAAATAATCTTGAAGATGACATACGATTGAAGTGGTTGGCCAAAGAAATCAAAACATCATTTGTTGTGACATACCCAATCACAACACTGAGTATATCTTCAGTGAAGGAACCGAGAAGCCAAGCCTTAACTACTTGATCTCCTTTCATCCATTCTGCGAGTTCTGGGTTTGTGACAGTGGTTACAACACCATTAATGCCTGGAACTTGGAGTACGACAACTGGTTTTGGTGTATCGCCAGTGAAAAATCCGATTAAACCTTGACCAGACAGGAAGCTTTCAAACTGACTTTTCCACAGTATGTAGTTCCTCTCATTGAGCTTGATAGTGACACAATTTGATATATTTAGAACGAGACAAGAGAAGGCATCATTTCTCTCCATGGACATGAATCGACCTAGAGTTCTGATACCATAAAGATTGAAGCTTTAAAGCTTAAACAATGGAAATGTTGAAATTTTTTATTCAATCAACTCACTCTTACAAAGATGATAGAGAGGCTTTATATATTAATAGGTACACATGATTCTAAAACTTTTAACCTAGACACTTGTCACTCTATCATTTGATCACATGATCCAAGAATGTCGAATTGGTTGTAAAGCTGAATTTGTGTTGATTGTCCTTGCAATTTTTCTTTTGCACAGCTCACTACTTCTCTACTTTTTCCTTTAACAGAATATGTTTTACTATGTTTTTATGATTCTGACCGTTGGCTATTGATGTTGAGTTGGGCTTCGATGGTTTGTTGAGTGGGCTTTGGTTTGATGTATGTTGGGAGACACTCTGATTTAGCTAGAGTCCCTCCTAGTGTTTGTGGTTTTAAGTTATTGTTTATAAGACTTAGACTCTTGTATATGTATCTTTCTACGCTCACTTTATTGAATTAAAATTCATATTATGTATGGTATAATGACTTCAAATGATATATATAAGAAACTCAAACTCATTTTTTTCTCCCTCAATCACCACTAGTGTTATATTGTTCATGTATGGGTTTACATCATCCAAATTAATCAATAACACTCATATTATATTATATTCTAATTTTCCAAAGGTACTTACATTTTATTTTAAGAAAGATGTTATTTCTGGAAAAATTAAATAAAATACAATAAAATTAAGGAAGATTCTCAAAAATACCATCAAAAACTATGTTTATTCCAAAAATATCACACTCCCAAAATTTTCAATAATACCACATAATTTTTCAAAACTACCACATAAATGTTTTTGTTCCAAAAATACCACAAAATTTGAAATAACTTTAAAACTTCAAATTTAAACCCTAAAACTCAAAAACCAAACCCTACCCCCTTCAAAACTAAACCCTAAATTCTATTTAGTGAACCCAAACCCAAAATTTTGAATTTTAAATCCTTAAAATTCACTTTTTATTTTTGTGGTATTTTCCCGAACATTTGAGAGTGTATGGTATTTTTGAAACTTTTGGGAGTGTGTGGTAGTTTTGGAATTTGAACTTCTTTTGATGGTGTTTCAAGTAATTTCTCTAAAATTAATTTTTTATAATTTTTTTATTTGTTCCCATTTTTTGCAAGTTTTTTGCAAGTTTTTACAATTTTTAAAATTTAAAATTTTTTTTTTAATTTATATTTTTCTGTTGTTCTATTTTTTTTTTAATATTTTGTAATTATTCTATACTTTTTAATTTTAATATTTCTGAATAATTTTTTAAGTTTTATTATTATTATTATATTATTAAATGAAACTTTTTGTCACAAAAGTGGAAAAAAATCGGTTTAATGGATGGTGTATATAAAAAACCGACAAAATTATGGTTTAAGGATTTTAAAGTTTTTAAGATTTAGTATATGGTATCTCAGTATTTGAGTGTATATGATGTTATAAAATACTTTCGAGAATAAAATAAGTCATAAGCACTATAGCTTAAATTTGAATCATTGGTTTATCGGTTTTCTGATTGGTGTCCATTAACATTGGACCTTTGCCTCGGCGTTTAACAGAGACTGTACTGTCAGTATCACTACTGATATCATCTGATCTCTGTATAACATACAGAAATTTATTAATAAAAACTTATAATTGTTATCAAAATCTGTTAAGAAATCTCATTCGTTATTGTATAAAAGGGGACAAATACACCTTGTAACACAAACTAATTAGCAGCATAATTTTGAAATATTGCCATAGTAATCTTATATTAATAACTTCTAAAAGCTGGGATGTCTGAAAATTCGTTGATTTAGTCAAAGATTACTTAATTATGCATAAAGATTCCAACATAACTAATCAAATATTTGACTACGTTGTCTCTTTGAGATTGTACTTCCTACGTGTCATGTTCTTGTCTTTCACTTTCATATGACAGAGTCTGGTCACGACACGTTTGATTCGTGTGGAGAATTAGAAACTCTCAAGCCTTTTTAAATTATGAGTTTAAAGTTAATTGATTCATATCTTTGTATATAAAATATTTTCTACTTTTTTTTCAAATTATTGGTAGAACACCCTACTGTAAAATAAAAAAATTTTATCTGTTTTGAACTACAAAAATAAGGAAAATCTTTTTTATCAAATACCAGAATAATTAAGATGGACTTATATATTGAGAGAGATTAGAGAAAATTCCTTTAAATAACATCAAAAGAAAGAAGTTTAAATTTAAAAAATATCACACTCCTAAGAGTTCCAAAAATATTATACACTTCTAAATGTTTCAAAAATATCACAAATATAAAAAATAAATTTCAAAGATTTAAAATTTAAAATTTTAGGTCTGGGTTCACTAAATAGATTTTTGGATTTGGTTTAAAAGTGGGTAGGATTTGGTTTTCGTGTTTTTGGATTTAAATTTGAAGATTTAAATATATTTCAAATTTTGTAGTATTTTTGGAACAAAAACATAATTTATGGTATTTTTAGAAAAAAATGGGTTTTTGGAACTTTTGGGAGTATGTGATATTTTTTAAATATACTTAGTTTTTTGTGGTATTTTTGAGAATCTCCCTATTGATTATTCTTTAACTAATCTTCTGAAATATTTGCTTTTAAAATCCATAGTAGAGAAGCTTAAGACAACGCGAAACATCAAACACTTGATTTGGCAAACTATTTTCAAAGGCTTAGCGTCGTATAGTCGTCTAGTTGATAGGCACGGTAAATCGGACTGATCTTGCCCAAGATGTGGGGATATAATGAATTAACCAACCATCTTTTATTCCTTTCCCCACCAGTCCTGCAAACATAGGCTCTATAAGATATTCCAACGAATCTGGGCTCTTTTCCGAGAGAATCTTTCTTTTTGAGAACCTTGATTACCTCCTCTTACGTGCAAAGACTGAAGGAGAATTAGAGAACATCTTAGCGCGCTTCCCATGGATCATTTGGTTTATATGGAAAGCTAGGAACAAAATGGTCTTTAACGCGAAGATGATTTCCCCTCTCGATACGATA
>OVBE01002643.1:4661-29782 GCA_900406425.1 Iberis pinnata
TGAGGATGATATGGTGTAGCCACTTTGTGTTTAACTCCATGCTTCTTTAGTAACCCATCAAAGACTCTATTGATGAAATGAGAGCCTCCATCACTGATTATGATTCTAGGTACTCCAAACATGGGAAAAAACACAGATTTAAACATCTTTAGCACAACCTTAGAATCATTAGTGGGGCTAGCAATCGCTTCAACCCACTTAGAAACATAATCAACAACAACAAGGATATAGAGGTTCTTATGAGACATAGGGAAATGACCCATGAAGTCAATTCCCTACACATCAAAGACTTCTACTTCTAAGATGAAGTTATGTGGCATCTCATTGCGTTTTGATATGTTTCCCTGTCTTTGGAATGAAGCACAGCAAGAGATGAAAGCATGAGCATCCTTGAACATTGTTGGCTACCAGAAACCAGCTTGGCAGTTGCCTCCCATAATGCCACACAATCGGTCATCTCCTCAATTTGTCTACTAGCATCAAACATCCTGGTAAGATCTGTAACATCATCACTAAAAGATAAATGAGCATCAGTAGCTTTAGTCAAAGCAATCTCTAAGGGATCATCGAATAAGAAGTCATCAGAAACTCCCTCTACAGCCTCAGCGATGGTATCAACCCAAAAAGACTTAGCATTCAAGGACGGTTTCTTCATAACCTCTTGTAAGTTAAACTTCATAACCATGTCCCCAAAGTGAAGATCGATCATGCCTTTCTTCACATCAATGATTGCACCAGCTGTAGCTAAGAAAGGTTTTCCCAATATCAAAGGATCCTTAGGTTCTTCTCCAAGCTCAAGAATCACGAAATCAATTGGTACATATGCGGTTCCAATCTTAACCGATAGGTTCTCTAGAATTCCAATAGGGTACTTCACCGAACGATCAGCAAGAACTAATGAGATCCTTGTACACTTTATGTCAGTCATCCCCAATCGCTTAGCCACAGAGAAAGGCATAAGATTGACACTAGATCCCAAATCGCAGAGAGATCTAGCAAAACTGAAATCTCCAATCTCAACCGATAGAACAAAACTACCTGGGTCTCCAAGCTTCTTAGGCATTCTATTCTTGAGAATTGAGCTACACTCCTCTGTAATCATCATTGCACCTTCTTCCAATGTCAGCTTGTTGGTAACCATGTTCTTCACACACTTCTTCAGAGAAGGTATCATTTGACAAGCATCGGAGAATGGAAGTCTAACACTCAATTCCTTGATCATATCCTTGCATTTAGCATCTTCTAGGTCTTTCCTGGAGGTTTTAGGCTTCACTGGATAAGGAACTTTGGGTTTGAAAATTCGAGAAGGAGTTTTAGAAAGTTCAGGTTCAGGGGAGTTTTGGTCGATCGGGCACTTTCCTTAGATGTGTCCCCAACAAATCTCCCCGATCGGGCAAGTGATGTGCCCGATCGATCATTCCTCTTGGAAAATTTGCAACATTTTGCACGATCGGGCTGTCCTTTCCCGATCGATCAGATTGGTCGTATGATTTCTACGCGATCGGGCACATGTTGCCCGATCGATCTGATCCTTTTGCATCTTTTTTCAATTCTGAAAAATCTGAAACATTTACAAAACTTCCCAAATCTTCAACTATTCCTTCAACCAGCTTATCTTTACCATTATCATTGGGTAGATTTTTATCACTTCTCAGTTCAGTAACATTCACAAACTCTTGATTCTTCGGATTAGAATCGGATTTCCCAGGAAGAGACCCGACCGGTCTCTTGACCACTTCAGCAGTTTGGGCAACTTGAGTATCTAGAATCTTCACATGTGTAGACAATGCCTCAAATTTCTGATTCAACTCCTTTATATCTCCTTGTATAACCCTTTGAAACTGTTGTTGTCCATCTAGAAGTTGCTTAAACGCCAACTCAACTGAATTTCCTTGATTATCTTGGGCTTGAGGAACTTGTTGGAATGCAGGCTGAGAGGTTTGTTGAAAACCGCCTGATTAGAGTTGGGAATGAAATTCCTGTTATGATTTCCTTGGAAACCATTGTTCCCTGAGTTTTGACCAAATTGATTTCCAGATTTTTGCACAAACTGTTTATGTTGAGTTGGATAGGTTTGGTCTTGAGGATTCTCAACATTAGTGCTTCTCCAAGAAAGATTAGGATGATTCTTGTTGACGGCTGGATTGTATTCCTATTTAAACACTCTCTGACCTTGGCTATTAATATAGCTTACTTCTTCAGCCACAACGGTTTCTTGTTCTTGGAATGCAAAACAAGCAACTCCAGAATCTTCTACAGTATTGACCGGTGGCTGAGCCTGACTCTTAAGCAGTTGAGTCAATAATCCTTTCATTTCAGAGAACTCCCCTTTCAGTTCTGAGATTTATGAGTTAGCAGCCATTATCGGAGCTTTGGTTCGGTGATCGAACTCTGGGCAATGATTGCTATTGCTGGCTGCCAAGTTCTCTATGAGACGATAATCATCTGGAACTGGTTTTTGCATGAAATCACCATCACTTGCTGTATCTAAGGACAACTGATACTTTTGTTCAATTCCTCTATATAAGGTATTGAGGAGACTTACATATGAGAATCTGTGATGTGGACAATCACGAAGCAGCTCTTTGAATCGTTCCTAAGATTCAGAGAATGATTCCACATAAGTTTGAGCAAAGGCAGAGATCTTGCTCCTCAAAGCATTAGTCCAAGTAGTAGTGAAGAACTGACTAATGAACCTGGATTTGTAGTCATCCCAGGTTACTATAGATCCTGCAGGTAGAGACTTCAACCAGCGAAGTGCCTTGTCGGCTAAGGAATGGCTGAACAAACTGCAGTGCTTATAATCCTCGGATACCCCATTCATTTTGATAGTGTTGCAAATGTCCTCAAAAGTGTCAATATGATTCATTGGGTGCTCGTGAGGTAAACCACTGAATTGGTTGCTTCGAATCATCTGAACAAGCAAAATAGGGAATTGGTATTCCCTTCGCTGAGGTTGAGGAGGTTGGATGGGGTTCTTATTAACATAGAATGCTTGAGGATTGTTGAATGAACCAATTAGAGGATGATTATGAGGATGGAGCTGAGCATTGAGCTGAGCATTGAGTTGATTAACTCTTCCCGGATCTCCAAACAAGACAAAGTGCCTTGCATCAATGTTCTGAGGCATCTGAACATTCTCAGGGTTTGGATTTCCTGGGAGGATTGGGTTGTTGATTGCTCCTTGTTGGTCTTGTGGCACTTGATTACCGTTACCACCACCTAGTCCTTGGTTAATGAGTTGATTGAGCCCCATAACAGGTGAATTGTGTTGACCTTCGGGATCGACCAGATTGAGTTGATGGACGATATCAACCATTGAATTGGATGAGCTAGCGTCTTTATTTGCTTTTCGGTTTGAGCGTTCTAGCCTTGCAAGTTCTGAGTTACTAAGGTTTAGTAGTTCAGAGGATTTGTCAGATCTTCTGTTCATACACCTGTAAGACAAAGATGCAAAAAAGAACGAGATGAGTACTGCAAAAATAAAAACCTTAGACGAGATTCTAATTAAAAACTAGAAAGGCACAATTGGTCCCCGGCAACGACGCCAAAATTCTCATAGGTTAAGAATTTAATCCTAAAACTAATACTGCAGAGAACATTTCAAAGTAGTATATCAAAGGTATCGAATCCACAGAGACCAGAAAATGCACGTTCAGTTTTAACTTCGAATCTAGCTAAAGCGGGAATAATAGATTGTATATCGAATTCAAAACGGTAAATAAAGACGGTTAAAAACTTATAATATAAAAACGCTAGGCATTATGGAAATCCGTAGGTATTCAGGTTTAAATTCAAGTTAACATGCATAATTTAGATTGAAAATAGTTCTCAACATGAAAAACGAATGCGGAATAATCTCCTCCCGGAGTATTAAACCCTATGATCGAATTGCCAGAGAAAAACTCCCGCCGTCTTTAAAACAATTCTATCATGCATTAAAAATCAGATTCAATTGTTAATAAGCATTAAAACAATACTCCCGCAATTTTAAACACTTATTCATCTAAATTAGGTCAGGTTTCTAAATCAAATCCCTTTGTATTTATCAACCTATAATCATGAACTAGGTGATCAAGCTAATTCACGCATTAAGAATAAATTTAGACTAAGAACCTAATAAATTCAATCCTACAATGTTAAACCTAACATTCAAACCTGTTTTCCCATAGGAAAACCCTAAAACCTAACTAGTGAACTACTCAGACATATCAAAGCAAACACAAATCAATTTCTGAATAGAACACATGATTGAAAACAATAAAATAGATATATTAAAAGAGGGTTCAAAATTTCTTATCCAAATACAAGGTTCATAAATTCTTCTCCCAATAAAAACTCTTAAAATTTGAAAAAGTAAAAAGGTGTAGAATAAAAAGTAAGCCAAGAGGCTTTTATAGTTCTAAAAAGTAAAATCTAAAATATGGAAGTTTTGATAGGAATAGAGGACTTTTGTGCAAAATTGGAAATTCAGATTCTTCCGGGTGATCTGCCCGATCGCTCTTAATCTGCCCGATCGAGCACTTTTGATAGTTGTCGGATCATTCTTCAAATGCTCGATCGAACAGAGTATCCAAATTTCTCCAGGGGAATTTTCTCGATCGGGCAAGTGATTTGCCCGATCGTGCAAATCATCTCGTCACTTAGTCCATCTTCTGAAACTTCCGAAATGCTCTGAAATGTCTTGAAATGTTCCTTTAAGCTCCAAAACAACCCGAACACCTAGAAATCATGAAATATACCAATTTGCAAGGAAAACACTCGGAATAATGCAGAATAGCATATATAAATGCCCACTATAATGCATTAAAACCGAGTAATCCTCGAGCATTCGGATCGATCGATCCAAACTTACAGAGATTTGGCAGTCTTCAGGATCGATTGATCCATGTGTAGATCGATAGATCTCTTTAATCACGTGCTGGACATGCTTTTTCTACGAGACAGCTTGACCAGTCTTCAGTAAAAACGTCATAACTTCTGATTTCTTCAATGATTGACCTCAAATCACTTTCATATGAAAGCTAACTCACGTGGCTAGTTTGAGTTAAAATATCAGTTCATTCCATTCATAGCAACATCTCCAAATGTCGATCAGCTTCCGGCTCTTCTGCTGAACTCTGCTTCTGCATTCATCAAATTGTATACACTTTGTGCACAAAACCACCTTTTTGCTCCATAACGTCCAAAATATCTGGAATCATGAAAATATACCAAAATCACTCGAATAATGACAAATAGCAAATATAAATACTCACTAAAAGGCATCAAAATCGAGTGATATCAAAAAGCTTCTCGAAGCTTAAGGAGATGCTGACTAGTGCACCAATACTGGCTTTGCATGAGCCAGGCGAGCCATATGTGGTGTACACAGATGCATTGATTTTGGGATTGGATTGCGTGTTGATGCAAAGTGAAAAGGTCATTGCCTATGCATCAAGAAAATTGCGCAAGCATGAAGGGAATTATCCCACTCATGACTTAGATATGGCCGCTGTTGTGTTTGCATTAAAAATATGGCGATCATACTTGTATGGAGCCAAGGTGCAAATTTTCACGGATCACAAGAGCCTTAAGTACATCTTCACCCAGCCTGAACTGAACCTTCGAAAAAGAAGGTGGATGAAGTTTATTGTAGATTATGATCTAGACATAGCTTATCATCCGGGAAAAGCCAATTTGGTGGTTGATGCTTTGAGTAGGAGGCGGGCAGATTTCAATGCTCAAAGGGAAACTGTTAAACTGGAATAAATGGTCCGGAGTTTGCATCTTAATGCAATCATCGCGGATCAAGAACCTTCAGGCTCAAGTGCAGCGGATAAGGCAGACTTGCTTACAAGGATCCAGATTGCCAAAGAAAGTGATGAGGACCTCAAAAAGGCTGTGGGAAATGTGAAGACTGAGTATCAGACTTCAAATAATGGGACCATTGTGGTGAATGGTCGGGTTTGTGTGCCTAACTTAAAGGAACTTAAGGATGAAATCCGTAAGGAAGCCCATAAGTCCAAGTTTCGATTCATTCAGGCATGAATGAGATGTATCGAGATCTAAAACGGTACTATCATTGGGTTGGGATGAAAAGAGATGTGGTTGCTTGGGTATCGAAGTGTTCATCCTGCCAATTGATAAAGCCAGAACATCAAGTTCCAAGCGGCTTGATGCATAACTTACCCATTCCGGAGTGGAAGTGGAGTCATGTTACAATGGACTTTGTAATGGTTTTGCCAAGGACTAAGTCTAAGCGTGATGCAATCTGGGTGGTGGTGGACAGATTGACTAAATCTGCAAACTTTATAGCCATAAAGACAATTGATGGTGCCGAAGTGATTGGTGGAAAGTACATTGACAAGATCGTGAGGCTTCATGGGATTCCAGTAAGCATTGTTTCGGACAGAGATTCAAAATTCACATCTCACTTCTGGAAGGCTTTCCAAAAATTCTTAGGAACGAGAGTGAATATGAGTACCACATATCACCCGCAAACAGATGGACAGTCGGAAAGGACTATCCAAATGTTGGAAGATATGTTGCGGGCTTGTGTGCTAGACTGGGGTGGTTCGTGGGAGAAGTCTCTGCCTTTGGCCGAATTCTCTTACAACAATAGTTTCCAATCGAGTATTGGAATGTCCCCCTATGAAGCTTTGTATGGACGGACTTGCAGAACACCGTTATGGTGGACCCAAGTGGGGAAAAAAGTCTGATGGGTCCATAAATTATGGAAGAAACCACATAAAGGCTAAAATTCCTAAGGATCAACATGAAAGAAGTGCAAGATAGGCAGAAGAGTTATGCTGACAAGCAAAGGAAAGACATTGAATTTTTAGTAGGCGAGTTGGTATACTTGAAAATGATCACCTTCAAAGGAAGGGCCACAACTTCTGCAAGTGGGAAGTTAAGCCCAAAATACGTAGGACCTTTTGGAGCAGTAGCATACAAGTTGAACTTGCCTGCGGAAATGGATGCATTTCACAATGTATTTCATGTATCGCAGCTAAGGAAATGCTTCAACGAACAAGATAAGGTTGCTTCAGAAATGCCAAAAGACTTAAGGTGGAATTTGACTGTGGAAGCTAAACCTGTTCGGATTGTGGATCGGATGGATAAGCAAACCAGGAGAAAGGTTGTTCGAATGGTTAAAGTGGCTTGGGATCTTGATGGAACCGAATAATAAACATGGGAAACAGAAACCAGAATGAAGGTCGAATTTCCCAAATGGCTTGAAGAGAATGATGCTTGAAGGCACTATCTTTTTGTTACTTAGTCATTTGGAGATGGTTGGTTGTATGGCTAAGGAACAAAAAGGTAGGGATTCGGGTCATTTAGCCACAAGGGCGTTTAAGCTTGGATTCGAGGACGAATCCAGTGCAAGTGGGGGAGACTTGTAACATCCCCGAACGTCCTAAAGTGCGATGATCCAAGCCAAAACTTAGCCTTAGGTTTTGGCTAAGGAAAACTGGCTTAGAAAGTGGGAATCCAAATGTTGGACTTAGCCATGGAAAAAAGAACGTTCAAATGGCTAAGTAAGGATCGCGAGCTAGCTTATTGGCCCGGGTTTAGCTAAGGCAGCTGGATGAGTTGGGTTGTAGCTCAGCTTAGCTCAGTTCAGTTCAGTTCAGCTTAAGCTAGCTCAGGCCAGCTAGTCCATCTAAGTGAACTAGACACTAGCTGGGCAGTTTGGCGGTTGGGCGGTTATGCCAACACGCACCTATTCGGGAAAATCATGCCAGTTCGAACAGGCACAAGTTGGCTCGGCGGTTTTGGCCGGTTATGGGCCAAACTCTATAAATAGAGTGCCTTGGCCTCATTTCTGCGCATACAAAAGCCACCGAAATTTCCTAAAATCGACTAACATTTAAGTGCGGATTAGGGCAAAGTTAGGCGTGTTCGGATAAGCGGACAGGTAGATCAAGAGTTCAGTCAGTCCAAGTGGGAAAAGGGCGGGTTCAGTGCAGAATTCACCGATTAAGACTAAGGTGAGTGCAATCGGACCGTGGCTTCGGCCAAGTGATTTCTCTGTATTTTATGGTTTTTAGAAGTCATTTAACATCATTTTAGAGTCTTTTAGTTGTACATATGATGCATCATTAGGTGTTATTAGCAATTTTGCAATTGTTAGGAAGTTTTGCATTAGCACTCACATATACATGCATTTTGGAGATTTTTGAGGACTTTTAAGATGTTGTTGCAAACATGGAGAAGTAAAGGAAAATGTGTGGAACAGAACCAACTCAAGAGTAGATCAAGTCAGGACTCAACCAGACCATCGAGCCAAGAAAAAGCTGGCTCGATCACATCTCAGCCTCTGGCTCGATCACATCTCAGCCTTTGGCTCGATCCTGCGATCGAGCCAGGCCATCCTCCAGCTTGATCTCCAAAGCTTGGCTCGATCTCCAAACTTGATCCCGGCTCGATCTCCAAACCCCGGCTCGACCTCCAAACTTTGGCTCGACCACACCATTCTTCGGCTCGATCCTGTGATCGAGCCAAGCCAACTCCGGCTCGATTCGGCGATCGAGCCAATCCTCATCTCGTCTCAGCAAGTTCCTTGCCTACCTTGGTCACCTTGATCACTCTCGGCATCATCTTGAGCCCAACTCGATCACTTGCGTTCCTCAGCTCGAGCACAAGCAGCTCCGACCCGATCAACTCGAATAAGGATTGACCTGACCCAAGACCCGTTTTAATGATTATTTTTTTTTGTCTTTTATGCGTTTTAGGGCTTTTCCTAAACACTATATAAATCCCTAAACGCCTCGATTTGGAAAACAATCTTTTCTTTTGCCATTTTTAGGTTTTGTAATAGGTTTTCATTTTCTCTCTTTTGTTCTTAGTGTTCTTCATTTTAAAACCCATATTTTGTTTAAGTTTATGTTAATCTTCTATATTCTTCATTTTCGTGCATAGATTAGGGCTATGAACTATCTGGTGCAAAATTATTTATGTGTTGAAGCTTTTAATCTCGTTTTTAATTTGATTATTTCCTCTGTTTTTCGTTACTGTTCCATTGATGTTCATATTTTCTGGGTTTGTGTTCTTGACGTTCTAGATCTGCATCTCCGTTCGTTTTGGTCTTCTTCACAAGTTTTGGGGTTTTATAAAGTATGTTCCTTGTTTTTTGACCTTACATCTAAATTTTTTCCTTAGTACTATGTCTTCATGTTTTTCCGATTTTGCATCCTACATGCTTTGTGAGTAGTGACTTAGGTTCCTTGAGGATGGGATAGGGTAGTGTTGTTTCCTTGTTCTTCCTAGGTGTCTAAACTTTATGGTTTAATAGATCCCTTCTGTTTCATTGTGCTTAATGCTCATTTCGACCTGACCCGTTGAGATCCGAACGTAGGAATTTCAGCACCCGAAAAGTGTTCAATAAAGTGCCTGATCATGGTGATTTAAGAGATTTGCACATCCTAGCTTAAGGAATTAGATGTTCAGGGTATTCATCCTAGCCTAAGGAGTTAGATGTTTAGGGTGCTTATTGGCTTAGGTAGATTGGTTCGTAGTGCCTATTAGGTATACTTCCGCTAACGGAAGTTAGGTCTGGATACCACCTAGTTTGAGGTCATCTTTCAAGGAATTGGATTTGATTGCTTAAGAACCTACCGTCTAGGGATAGCTCTTGTTTGAGGTATGTTAGACACTTAGGAAGTTTGAGGAGGAACGCTGCCCAATTATCCCATCTTGAGGGACCCTTTCTTTGATTGCATCTTTTACTCTTTCACTTCCTCTGTTTTTGTTTCACTTGCCATTTACCTTTTACTTATGCATGCTTCCCTTTTGTTTNNCTTCTTAATGTTTTGCTTGCTTAGGACCTGTTAGTAAACCCCTCTTTATTGTCTGACTTGACTTAAGAGAACCATTGCATCTTGATTATTAGCATCACACCTGACTGGATTGATAACCCATCTATACTATAACATGATAACGTATGACGGGGATTGATACCTAAAATATATGTTATCAATTTGGCGCCGTTGGCAATTGGGTGTTTGTTTGCTACATTCCGGATTTTGGATCTCTTGAGATTAAGTTTGTTTTCTACTACCATACTCACCTTGTTTTCTTTTGTTTCCTTTCTTTTCAGGTACTTGCATAGCTGTGTATGAACCTGAGAAGTAGAGGACCAACAGACTTACTTACAATCATTGAAGATATCCGAGCCCTTGAACGAGAATACTCTCGCACGAAATGTGAACAAGAGAGTTTAGAACATTTAAGAAGGTTGAACTTACAAATGGAAGACAACGTTGAACGCGATAACCAACACACTATTGGTGCTGGTGACAACCCGAACACTCACACCCATCGTCATGGAATCAATCCGCCTGCTATATAGAACAACAACTTCGAGATCAAGCACAACTTGATAGCAATGGTTCAGAGGAACAAGTTTTATGGTCTGCCTATGGAGGATCCACTCGACCACCTGGACGAGTTTGATCGCTTCTACAGCCTCACCAAGATCCATGGTGTGAGTGAGGATGCTTTTAAGCTGCGTCTCTTCCCATTATCTTTGGGAGAGAAGGCAAATCAGTGGGAGAAGTCTCTTCCCAGGAACTCCATCACCACCTGAGATTCTTGCAAGAAAGCTTTTCTTGCCAAATTCTTCTCCACATCTCGTACATCAAGTCCGAGGAATGACATCTCTGGTTTCGCACAGCGAAACGCTGAAACCTTCTCTGAAGCATAGGAACGCTTCAAGAACTACACTCTGCAGTGTCCTCATCATGGTTTCAGCAAAGCGTCACTCCTCAGCACACTCTATCGTGGTGCTCTACCAAAGATAAGAATGTTGCTTGACACTGCAAGCAACATCAACTTCCTCAACAAAAGTATTGATGAAGGTTGGGAACTTGTGGAAAACCTTGCTCAATATGATGGGATATACAGTGAAAACTATGACTGCACACCTTGAGGTGGCTTTGCAACAGATGACCTCACAAAGAAGGAAATCAAAGCTCTAAATAAAAAGTTGGATATGATACTTCTGGGTGAGCAACACCAAGTTCACTTCATCACTGATGAAGAGCAGCTTCAGATTTAAGCTTGGGAGGTTAACCAACAAGAAAAGATCAGCTATGTGCATAACCAAGGTGGATATAACAAAGGGTTCATAAACTACTCCAACAACCATGGTCTTTCTTACAGAAGCAACAATGTAGCCAATCCACAGGACCAAGTGTATCCACCAAAACCACAACAGAACGTTCAACCATTCATCAACTACAATCAAAACCGTGGTTTCTTCCCAAAGAAACAACAGCAAAATGGTTTTCAGCAACCATAACAGCAACTAGCTGGTGCACCTCCTGGTTTCACCTCTAACCAACCTTAGGCTCAGCCTTCCAACATTGAAGCAATGTTACAGCAACTTCTTCAAGGTGAGGCCAATAGTGTCATGGAGACATCAAAGAAATTTGCTGAAATTCAACACAAGATGGATTCTTCATTCAACGCCATATATGCGAAGCTTGAAACTCTTAACTCCAGAGGTACTACTTTGGAAGGCAAGACTGCATCCACTTCTACTTCTATAAACAGTTAACTTCCAAGAAATTCTGTGCAGAACCCAAAGGAGTATGCTCATGTCAATGCCATCTATCTGGGAAGTCCCACTGACCTTCCTCCTCCCATTTTCACAATTGCTTGCACAGAGGACAGTGTGATTCAAGTTGGGGGGGGGGATTCAAGTTTAAACGTAGCTGTAACTACGAATTATAAAGAACCTGTTCCGGGTGATAAGTTATCCGCTTAAAAAGAGAATGCAATGCCTTTCGTTCCACCACCTTATGTTCTGAGATTGCCATTCCTATCACGTTTCAAGAAAGAGATTATGGCGAAATCTCTAGACATCTTTGAGAAACCTATGAGGGAAGATATTTCTCAAGAAGTGCTGGAACCAATTGTCGACTGCAACGCTTTGATAACAGAGAAGCAAGAGGATCCTAGTTTATTCACTTTGCCATGCTCACTAGGACCCCTAACCTTCAGCAAATGCCTATGTGATTTAAGAGCTTCTATCAACTTAATGCCTTATCCACTGCAAAAAGCTGGAATTTGACAAATTCAAGGCTTTTTGTTGGCGGATATAACAATTAGGCATCCTATTGGCATCCTGGAAAACTTACCCATCAAGATCAAGGATGTAGAAATACCCACTGACTTTGTGGTATTGGAAATGGATGAAGAACCTAAGAACCCAATGATCTTTGGAAGACCATTTTTAGCAACAGTTGGAGCTATGATCAACGTCATGAAAGGTAACATTAGGTTTAACATGGGAAATGGCCCAAGGATGATCTTTAACATCGGGAGCAAGACGAAGAAGCTTACCATCCAAGGACATCTATTCTCAATCAAGGAAATGAGCGAGAGCAATGATAAGGATGGGTACTCAAGCAGTGAATCATTTGAGGACGAATTGGAGAAGGATCCAACCTAGTTTCCAAGTCACCATGAAGCATTTAGGCTTATCAAGGAACCAGATGAAAGGGTTCATGTGGAGTTAGAGAAAATAAGAACATTGGTGATGTCAACTGATGAGAACAAACTGAAGGTTTTAGGAAAAGGAAATATTGAGTTCAGCCACCAACCTGAACGTATACCACCTAAGAAACCACCTTCGGAAACTCCCATTTCTAAGAAATGTTTTAAGCCTCGTACCCAAACAATTGACATCAAGAATGAGAATCAAGTGTTTCTGCTGAACACAAGGTGCAGGTACTAAATGGGGAATGTGGATCCAAAATGCTCTACAAACTTCATGATCAAGGAAATCATGTCTGGTAAAGAAATCATACTTTTTGTGAAAGTTGATAAAGGGTCAAAGAGGAACTACCAATTCAACCAGCACGATGATAACATAGTCGTCTCAGAAAAGACCTCGGTTCTCTTTAGGGAGCCGTCTCAGGGTCACTAATCTTAAAAATAGGAAGACAAGCTTAGTGACTTTAAAAAGCTCACTTGGGAGGAAGTCCCATGTCTATCTTTGTACATATGCAATTTTAATGATTTTTATTAAGTTCTTCGTTTAATGCATTTCAGTTTTAACTTGATGTCTTAGGTACTTAGGAGTTAGGTTTGGGGCATCTTGCACTGAGATGAGAAGAGAACTGGATTAGTTCGAGATTTCGACCAAGACGGATCAACGTGTTTAAATTTGATCAAGCCAAACAAATGACATGCTCGAGCCAACACTCATGATGACCGAGCCACATTTTGTCGATCGAGCCATTTTCAAAATCCATCGAGCCATGAAGTGGTATTGATTGAGCCGCATCGATCGAGCCACAAAACAACATTTTTCGGACCATAATCGAGCTGAAGCAAGGGTCACCATCGAGCCAAAAACTTCAACTCGAGCCACAAAAATCCATCAAGCCAAGCACTTCAACATTTCACTTCAAACTTGTCTCCCCACTTGCCGACTACTCACCTCTTGCCAAGAAGTGTCCTCTCACCCCTTTCTAAGATTCCCTAACAAGCTCTTACACCTCCATCACCCCTTTGTACCTTCTTTAAACCTCCTCCACATACACCATCCTTTAGCGCTCCTCCACATACCACTACTTTAACCCTCATCCACATGCTTCTACCCACCACTCCTCAACATCAATCCTCAATTTTGACCAATGTTTCTATAAGGAGAGTACTCCTAACTCTTCACTTCTTCACTTCAAAACTCTCAAATCTCACATCTTCTTTTGCTTAAAATTGTTTTTCCAAAGTATTTCCACTTGAAGTATTTGCTTCTACAAGAATTCTCACCAAGACCTTAACAATCTTCATTCAGTTTCACTCCTAAACCTATGCGATTTTTGGTTCTTAAATTTTCTTAAACTCGACTTTAAAGTTTTTATAAGAACCATTTGTTTAGTTGTTTGATCTAAGAAACGTTTCTTGTAATTCGGTTTTGGCACTTCTCCTTTTCAAAATCTTTTTCGACTTTCGAATTGTGTGTTAAGGTTGTGTTGAAAGCATGAATTGAACTTGGTCTTAGCTCGAGAAACTTATGCCTCGAAAATCACAATTTATTTTTAATAATGTGTCCATTGATACTTGATGCTTGCTAAACCTATTGGGAAGATTACTCACATATGTGAAATTGTCTACTCTCTCTTTCAGGACCAAGATGTCTTAACCATCAAGAGAAAGGATAGTAGCAAGGCTTCACAGGAGATGGTCATCCTTCAGAGCTAGGCAAGACGATGCTGAGATTTCTATGCAATTCTCCCCAAACGCCTCGATACTTACGGGAAGGCAGCTTCAAACGCGTGAAATAGCTGAAAGACTGCAAAGAACAAGAGATGACATTGAAATTCAGGAGCAACATGCTCTTCGCATTGCCAACGTGGAGCGCAAAACAAAAAGGGAAGAGCGTGAAAACTCTTAGAAAAATGTTGAGTATTCTCGAAAACGTCCGAATATAAGGAAAGGAAAACATGTTGAGATGGAAGAAGAAAACGGTAGTGAAGACCTGAACTATGAGGAGGGTGATGAAATGAGTGTTGAACCTCAAGACTACTACACTTAGTTCAAAAACTCAGAAGTAAACGAGGAGACTTCTCAAATGGCGGCTGGAGAGAGCTCTAAATCTCTTGACTTTGAGGCACTTCTTTCACGAGGTTTCAAAGGAACTCGATTCCCACATGAACCCACCATGGGAGCTCTAGGAATCACGAAAGACATGACCCATCTTTTCAAGGCTGCCAATCTTGAGAAGCTCATGTCCACTTACTGTGATGGGTACAAGGAAGAAACATGCCACTTCCTAGCTACCCTCCAAGTGTATTGCGATGATGATGACATGCAGGGGTACATCACGTTTTTGGTGCGAGACAAGAACTATGAGCTTTATGTAGGAGAATTGAACCATCTTTATGGTTTCCCGTCTGATGGGAACATTGATGTGCTTCCAGAGTTTGTCAAGGAGGAACTCTCTGCATTGTGGCAAACAATAGGAGTCGGCACTTATAACTCGGGAAAATCAAAGTGTGCAGGCATAAGGAGCCTAGTACAGCGTTAGTTCTACAAAACTATTGCAAAAACCATATTTGCAAGGGAAGTAACATGCCATGTGACTGATGGGGAGATGGGGATGATAGACTTAGCTTTGAAGGCTACGCTACAATACACATCCGATAGTCGTCCTATGCAAGGAGATAGGGCTAACTCTAGCCTATCTCGAGTTTTAATCAACTCGTTTATGTGGTATAGAGAGTGGGCTAAAGCACTCTAAAAGAAGGGAAGTCGTGGGACTTTAACAATTGGGGGAATTGTGACGCCAATTCTGAGGGCTTGCAATGTTCCTCTTGAAGATCAAGGTCACCCCAAAAGATGGATCAATCTAATTTATTTGAAGAACGCTTACTTCTTCGAGAGTCCAACCCATGAGCAGATGTATAGCTTCACTCATCCACGCTTGGGGGAGGCACGCTTATCTATTCCCAACGTCCCAGTCATCACAATCAGAAAATGGGACAATATTGATTTTCAACCGAGCGATGACGTTCTGCAATATTCTAAGAACAGGAAAGCCGTGGAAGTAGTTGATGAAGAAGTGACTGAAAGGATGGATGTTCCCATTGATAAAGAGCTAAATGAGCCTGAGTGCTATCACTTCGATGAAGCCCCAAATACCAAGCAAGGGAAGAGCTTAACCACAGCTCACAAGAACATTGGTAAACTCCATAAGTGGAACAAGTTCCAGGACAGCTACTTCAGCAGAAAGTTCAAGGAAATGCCCACCCAGATTAAGAGGCTTACCTTAAAGCTGAACAAAGCCACCACCTCCAAGAAGCAAAGATCCCCTAAAACCTTAGTGTGAAGTCAATCAATCACCATAAGTCCAAGGCAACCACGAGTTGAACAACCTCACCATAACTCCTTGGTAGAACCCGAAACAATACAGAGGAGGAAGAGACACCACTTTGAAAGAGAGGACCGTGGATCCGTTAGCCAACGCACCATTCAACAACAACAACGAGAACTTCAACAGCAACAACATCAACTGCAAAACCAAGAAGCAAAAGTTGCTTACCAGGGATATACTACAGGAACGATGGATGAATACATCTCTTCAAACTTCTTCATACCTTATTGAGGTCCCTTGTAACACCCCCGATCACGACTAGAAAGGGAGCATCACATTGATTATATACTTAGGAGAATTATCCGAGGTTTGGAACGAATCCGATACATCAAACAAAAATGACTAAGTACAAAATCTCATCTTAATCCCATAAAAGGCTTGCCAACCCAAATGACACTAAGCCGTTAGTACAATCCGGACAAGACAATGTATCATACGAAACCACATTTATATTAAACATAATTCTTTTATACATAAAACGATTACAAAGCATATGATACATAAGTTTGGGCCCGAGCCTAACTCTCAAAACGTACATGTACAACCAAAACATATATTTTACAAAAGGCCAAACAAACTACAACCGGCAACCTATTATTCCCCTAGTCCCTCTAAGTCCCTTTACGTTTTCGTGCAAAAGAGAGTGAGACGTGAGCAACTACTAAACTCAGTGAGTTCGGTCTACAACCTGCACCAATAATTCCCCCAATAATACCCAAGCGTACAATACAATCAACAAGCATGAGTTATACCGTTTTAATGCTTTAGTTTTAGTAGTACGTTTTAATTATTAAATTCTTAGCGTTTGATATCCTTAACAAATCACCAAACCAATCAACACCATCTCAATCACTTGAAACCACAAAGGCTTAACTAGTGATAATGGTTCGATCACTCATATCGGCACCATCTCAGTCACTCCAAAAGTGACAATGGTTCGATCCACAAACCACACAAACCCACAAGGCATATCAACCCGCTTAGTTAAATTATCCATATGTTTTTTATGTATGATTAAAATTAATTTCAGCATCATTCTAACTCCCAATCCACCCTACATGCAAACCGTACAACCTAACTAACCATCAAAAAATCACATACACATCACGACACACAATAAGGACTCATGAAATCTCTTTTTTGCAGTTCAAACAAGAAGCAAAACTCACCTTAACAAGGTTTGGTTTTTGATCGGTTGGATGGATTAAGGCTGATCCGAGAATGATCTAGGAAAAATTCGAATTCTCCCTTACGAACTGATCCGAAAGTGGTCTAGGACAAATTCGACTTCTCTCTTTCTTGATCTTAAACTTGTACTGAACTTGTTTCTTGATTTGATTTTCGCAGAGTTTTGGTACTGATTTCAAAATGTGTGTGTGAAAAATGGGGTCTTAGGCTGATATATATATAGAGTGGGAGCAAGTTGGTGGCAGCAGCTTAGGTTTCTTCTAAGGAGGGAAACCAAGGTGGTTGTGAGTTGTGTGCTTCACCAGCAAGCATGGCTGGTCACGCCCACCCATGCTCAACACACTCCAATACACTCTCACACACACTTAGCGCACGCCCACACAAACTCTCCACAAGTTTTAAGCAGCTCAATGAGCATCCCATGCATGCTTCTTAATCAGTTTTACCAAGCACACACACAACACAGTCCAGTCATCGATTCTTTGGCTTGGGACATAACTCACGAACCATTCAAGTATGGTCTTTCCCGACTAGCTTATAATACTTAGTTCGTAAGTTAACTTAAAACCAAAGGTTCTTGAGTTTTCTCGGGACTACTAGCTCACCCAAAGTAGTAAGGTTATCATCCACAACAATTCCCGATACGTCCATTCCGCACATTCTTTCAGAGTTCTTGTGCGGGTCACTACATTCTCCCCCCCCCCCATTAGAATTCGTCCTGAATTCTAGAGGTTCATGATCCTTAAGCTTTTTCGAACAACTCGGGATGTTTCGCTTTAAACTGTTCTTCATCTTCCACGTGGTTACAACTCTGTGTTGTTTTCCCCAAACCACTTGTATTTGCGAGATATTTTGGTTCTTTAATTTTTTGACTCGCCTTTCTCCAACTCTTATAGGTCCTTGTGGGTAAGTAAGATTAGTTCGAAGATCTTATATTCTTTCAGGTTCAATCTCTTTTGGATCTCGAACATGCTTCCTAAACATCGATACATGGAATACCGGATGGAGCGCCATGTCCGAGGGAAGTTCTAATCGATAGGCTAACTCTCCAACTCTTCCAAGTATTCGGTACGGACCAATGAATCGCGCAGCTAGCTTACCGACTTTTCCAAATTGGTTTTTTCTCTTTTGTGTCGCGACTTTTAGGTACATAAATTCTCCTACTTCGAATACAATTTCCCTTCGGTTTTGATCGGCATATTTGTTTTGATGATCCTGAGCTTTTCGCATATTCTCTTGAACCGTTTTAACATTTTATATGGTCATCTCCACTATAACCGTTGCGTTCTTCGGTTGCAGTCATTCTTGGACTACTTTGATCTTTTCCGGATTGGCGGATACTCCTTCTTTGGACACTCGATGGCCCAAAAATCCGATCTCTCTTTTCCAGAAATTACACTTGCTAAACTTAGCAAAAAGCTTTTGACTTCTCAAATGTTCCAACACCAATCTTAGATGCTTCTCATCCTCTTCAGCACTACGCGAGTATATGAGAATATCATCGATGAAAACGATGACAACATCACCTAAGTATTCTCTAAACACTTCGTTCATGAGTCTCATTAAGGCTGCTGGTGCTTAGTCAATCCGAACGGCATCACGACAAACTCATAATGTACATAACGCGTTCTGAAAGCGGTTTTCCGGATATCCGTATCAAAAATTGGGATTTGATGATATCCAGACACTAAATCTATCTTTGAGAACCAACTTGCGCCTTGTAGTTGATCAAGCAACTCATCGATTCTCAGTAGCGGGTACTTATCCTTAATAGTTACGTTATTGATCCCTCAATAATCAATACATAACCGCATGCTTCCTTCTTTCTTTTTCACAAACAGAACTGGAGCACCCCGTGGCGATGAACTTGGTCGAATAAAACCCTTGCTCATATGGTCTTCTAATTGTTTCTTTAATTCCGAAAGTTCCGCTGGAGCCATTCGATATGGTGCCTTTGCTATTGGAGCTGCACCAGCTTCGAGAGTTATGGTGAAAGGATCATTCCAAAATGACGGTAATCCTTCCAAGGGTTTAAATACATCCTGGAACTCTCTTGCTACAAGAATCGTCTCCAGACGCTCTTCTTTTTCCAAAACATCTTCGATCGTGGTCAAGGTTACGAGATAAACTTCGCAATCCTCAAACTCTTTTTCCATCCTTAGAGCTACGATGAGTGATATTCCACTACTTCGACATATAAAGTTATAGGAAATTAGTGGACTGCTACCATCCTTCAAGGTAATACAACCCTACCTGCAATCTAGGTTCGCTAGATACATTAATAACCAGTCCATGCCAAAAATTACTTCATGCTAATTCAGAGAAGTACCTAACAGATTTGCCGGAAACACCTTCTTCTCTATTTGGACCGGTACTCCGACCATACAATTATCGGCTTGAAGGATTCTATACTTAGGCGATAGCAAGGGAGCATCACATTAATTCTATACTTAGGCAAATTATCCGAGGTTTGAAATGAATACGAAACCTCAAACAAAATGACTAAGTACAAAATCCAGTATTAACTCCATTAAAGGCTTGCCAACCCAAATGATGCTAAGCCGTTAGTACAGTCCGGACAAGACAATGTATCATACGAAACCACATTTATATTAAAATAATTATTTTATACATAAAACATTTACAAAGAATATGATACATAAGTTTTGGCCCGAGCCTAACGTTCAAAACGTACATGTACAACCAAAACATAAATTTTACAAAAGTCCAAACAAACTACAACCGACAACCTATTGTTCCTCTAGTCCCGCTAAGTCCCTTTACAGTTTCCTGCAAAAGAGAGTGAGACGTGAGCAACTACTAAGCTTAATGAGTTCGGTCCACAACATGCACCAATAGTTCCCCAAAAAACCCAAACATACAATACAATCAACAAGCATGAGTTAGACCGTTTTAATGATTAAGTTTTAGTAGTACGTTTTAATTATTAAATTATTAGCATTTGATATCCTTAACAAATCACCAAACCAATCAACACCATCTCAATCAATTGAAACCACAAAGGTTTAACAAGTGACAATGGTTCGATCACTCACACCGGCACCATGTCAATCACACCCCACAAGTGACAATGGTCCGGCCACAACCATCGATACCATCTCAATCACTCCACAAGTGACAATAGTTCAATCCACAAACCACACAAACCCACAAGGCATATCAACTCGATTAGTTAAATTATCCATACGTTTTTAATGCATGAGTAAAATTAATTCCAGCATCATTCTAACTCCCAATCCACCATAATGAAAATTGTACAACCTAACCAACCATCAAACAATCACATACACATCACGACACACAATAAGGACTCACGAAATCTCACTTTGGCAGTTCAAACAAGTACCGCAACTCACCTTAACAAGGTTTGGTTTTTGATCGGTTGGATGGATTAAGGTTGATCCGAGAATGATCTAGGACAGTTTCGAATTCTCCCTTACAAACTGATCTGAAAGTGGTTCAGGACATATTCGACTTCTCTCTTGCTTGATCTTAAACTCGAACAGAACTTGTTTCTTGATTTGATTTTCGTAGAGCTTTGGTACTGATTTCGAAATGTGTGTGTGAAAAAATGGGGTCTTGGGCTGATATATATATATATATATATATATAGTGGGAGCAAGTTGGTGGCAACAGCTTAGGTTTCTTATAAGGAGGGAAACCAAGGTGGTTGTGAGTTGTGTGCTTCACCAGTAAGCATGGCTGGTCACGCCCACACATGCTCAACACACTCCAGCACACTCCAACACTCTCTAACACACTGTTAGTCCATGCCCACACAAAGTCTCCACAAGCTGTAAGTATCTCAATGAGAATCCCAAGTAGGCACCCATGCTGCTTACTTAGTTGTACGATCTTTCCCGACCAGCTTACGATACTTAATTCGTAAGTTAACTAATATCCAAAGGTTCTTGAGTTTTCTCGGGGCTACTAGCTCATCCAAACTAGTAAGGTTATCGTCCATAAAGATTCTTGGTACATCCGTTCCGCACATTCTTTCAGAGTTCTTGTGCGGGTCACTACATCCATCCCCATCCTAACCTGCATTGTATAATCCGCTTAGTGTGCATCTATTTCTGTTTGCTGTTTTCGTTTGCTATTTCTGATTGCTGTTTATGTTTGTTCTTTAAGTGTGTTTATGATTTTCCTTCTTGTCAAACCCCTAAGTCCACCTTCGAATTTGGGTTACACAGAGACTGTGTAATTCAGGTTTGGTGGAGGATTCAGGGGACTATCACTAATGAAGCTTCATGTTTGTTCCTTTATCTCCAACCTTGCATAGCATTTGCATAGCATCTAAAGCATAGAAAAACCCTAAAAATTTGAATTTTTTTCGAAAACTGTCTTTCTAAAACAGAGTTTTCATATAGTTGCATCTAGGATGTTAGATTTATAGGTTTATCACTTGCATATGCATAGGGAAGTAGGAAGATAGTAACCTTGTAAGTATGTTATTTTCTCAGAAAATGTAAGTGCCCTGGTTACTAGTTGGCTAATGCATCTTGAACTAGTCTGAAGTAAAACTGCACCATGCTTGGAATGTGAACTTGCATGATCATTTATCACTTGAAGAATGTTGTGATTTGAAGTTTTCTCCTATCTATTAGAACTTGAATTTGAATGTATATTTATCATGCTTATGTGCTGAATATGAACTCATGGATAGTATATACATATTTGGGTTATCTTCTACCATTTTGCAACTCTTTTTAACCTTAGTAGAGTCCCTACCCTTGAACTTGCCGTCTTTCAAGCCATGAATTTACTACTGAGTGTAAGATCTTTTATGGAATGAGTTTGGTAGAATGTGTTAGGTTCGAACTGACAGGAATAGGATCTCATGTAGTTCTAGTCCATGCTTTTTGGACTAGATAGGACTAGGTGGGATTCAATTTTGGATGTTGGTTTGTGTGGAAATGAATGAAAGGGTATTGGTAGCTAGTAAAAGGAAGGGTATAGTAAAGAACCTTAGGAGAGGAATGGAAAAAGAAACAGAATATGCTAGTAAAAGGTTTGGGGGAACAATGGTATGAAAAGGAAGTATGGTTAGTGCATAATAAGAAAAATATACGAGAATGAATTTAAAGGGGTAAAACCTAGGAAGTTAGTGCAAATAAAAAAGGTCAAAAGCCATAAGCATCAAAGTAAGGAAGTTCCTAAAACCACTAGCAGTCAAATAAAAAAAACCCTCTCCTAAGAGTAACTAAGGAAAAGATGAAAAAGAGGAAAATGTGAATAAGTAAGATCACTTCAAATTTTAAAAGGGTAGATTTAGGATCTCCTACCAGGCAGAATCAGGAAACTTAGGTTTCATTAGCATTGGGTATATGAGGTTTTGTTTCTGTATGCGTCTAAGTGTTCTTACCTTTAGCCTTCTGCTAAAGCAGATTCCCTTTTGAGAGAACCCTTTTTCTAAATCATTAACCATTGCATGAAGGGGTCATCTTTACTCCTTAACATGTCCCTTGACCAAATAAGTTCATTGAACGCACATGACTTGATCCATGGTTCATGCTTAATGAATGTTAAAGGGGCAAATGAATTTGTATGCATTGTGGAAGTTGTAATTGGTTTTTGATAAACTGAGATGAGTATGACTAAAATTTTTAAGTAGGAAAAGTTTAGGATTGCATTCTAGAACTTGTAACCACGACATTTATATTACTTGTGTTAGCAACATATTTTGGTTTTTAGCTCCCATTTTCAAACCTCTCACCTAGACTTCTGAATTACTTGCTTGAGGGCAAGCAATGATTTAGTTTGGGGGAGTTGATGTCTCTGTATTTTTATGGTTTCTAGAAGTCATTTAACATCATTTTAGAGTCTTTTAGTTGTACATATGATGCATCATTAGGTGTTATTAGAAATTTTGCAATTTTTAGGAATTTTTCAAAAGCACTCGCATATACATGCATTTTGGAGATTTTTCAGGATTTTCAGGATGTTGTTGTGAACTTAGAGAAGTAAAGGGAAATGCGTGAAACGGAACCAGCTCAAGCGTAGATCAAGTCAAGATAGACCTGACTCAAGACTCGTTTTAATGATTAGTGTTTGTCTTTTATGCATTTTAGGGTTTTTCCTAAACACTATATAAATCCCTAAACGCCTGCATTTGGAAAACAATATTTTCTTTTGCCATTTTTAGGTTTTGTCTTAGGTTTTCATTTTCTCTCTTTGGTTCTTAGTGTTCTTCATATTAAAACCCAAATTTTGTTTAAGTTTATGTTAATCTTTTTTTCTTCATTTTCCTGCATAGATTAGGGCTGTGAACTATCTCGTGCATGTTGATTTACGTTTTGAAGCCTTTAATTTTTTTTAGTTTGATCATTTCTTCTGTTTTTTGTTACTGTTCTATTAATGTTCATATTTTCTGGGTTGGTGTTCTTGACGTTTTAGATCTTTATCTTCTGCATCTATGTTCGTTTTGGTCTTCTTCACTAGTTTTAGGGTTTTATATAGTCTTTTCCTTGTTGTTTGACCTTTGATATAGATTTTTTTTCTTAGTAGCTATGTCTTCATGTTTTTCTGATTTTGCATCCTACATGCTTTGTGAGTAGTGACTTAGGTTCCTTAAGGATGGGATAGGGTAGTGATGTTTCCTTGTCCTGCCTGCCTAGCCAAAACCATTGGTTTGAATCCGTGAACTGCCTGGATTTCTTGAAATGTATAAGAGACTTAAGAAAACGAATTAAACTAAACTACTTAAACTTAAATGATTAAAGCAATCTAAATTGCCTCACTAAGTAATTGTTGGATTATTAATGCCTCTTTCTGTTTCACGGACTAAAGGGGATTTCGGGAAGGATGTGGCTTAGCGCAAGACTGAAGGCCAGAAGGAAAAGTGGTGTACAAGACTGGGTAGTTATAGGATCAATACTGTTTAACTTGTCATAGACTTTTATAGCGAGTTGAATCTTTTTTATATCAATAAAAATCACTCTTTTATTTCAATGCATCATTTCATCTCGGAATTACCTAAGGCTTAATAAAAATATTGAACCTCACATGAATTTGACATAAAAACGGCTAAGGCTTACAAACAGACTGATTGGCCGAGTCACTTAGTGACTTTGGCGTGAAACGGTCGTCTGCGGACTTAGTGTCCGGGATGGGGTGTTTCAGAGACGACGGTGATTTGTCTCCCGGTAAATTCCGCCTTGTGACAATCTGTTGGAGGAACATCACATTCTCGCTCTCTGCTAAGTCCTTTGAATCGGTGAGGACGTTTCATTTTTCCTTGCATGTTTTGGTTGTGGAGAGAAAACGCGCCAGTATTTCAGCTTTCAAATTTTGTTACCCTCATGTGAATTTGAATTTGAGATGATTTCGAAATTGTTTGACCTTTATCCAAATATGAATTGCTTGATTATGCTGCTCTTAGGTGCAGTTTTTGCTGAAACTGGCAACAATTGGTCTAATACAGACTTCTTTCTTCTAGTGTTACCTTCTTACTCAGGTAAGCTTCTTCATGATTCGTTTTCATTGCAGAGTTGAATAAGTAAGTATTGAATTAGATTCTTTATGGTGTTTCAATAAATTATGAGCACTGGGAGGCAATGCATTTAAATTAGTGGATTGTGGATTTCAATGTTCTCATTGCTATGTTGACATTTGAATCAATAGTTATTATATGAACAAGTGATTTTCATTTATTGTTAAAGTTTTTCTATTTGTAATTTGAGTTAATGTGTTTTGTGTTCGATTTTTTATTTGAAATTGTAGAGGTTGATTTAGTTGTGGTCTTGATTGTAAACAACGAGATATACTATGAGGTCTTTTGGTATCAAGTGTAAAAGACAATGCAGATTCTTGAGAGTGGCTTGAAAGTTAAAGAATAAGAGTTGTTGAGGAGGAACTTACGAAGAAGAATGAAATCACTGGTTCAATGAACCAGAGGGTGTGACAGGAGGATGTGAAAAAACGTAGAAGGTAGGCAATTTGTGGAACCTTCTTATTCTTTTAACACTACAAAAAAAAGTCTCATTGATTCCATAACCGCTATGACTGGACCAGCTATCGTAGGTCGGTCACTTATTATAGCGTT
>OVBE01002644.1:0-29781 GCA_900406425.1 Iberis pinnata
ATAAATTACTAATAAATAAGCAATTTTTTTTTAAAACGTACCAAATACTGACGGATCTTTCCGTCAGTATCCGATCCGTCACCAATCCGTCAGGAATTTCGTGACAGATTGGTGACGGATTAATACTGAGGGATTCCTGACGGATCAGTTATTGACGAATGGATCCGTCAGGAAATCCGTCACTAACTGGCCGTCACGAATCCGTCAGGAAAATTCCTGACGGATTCGTGACGGATGGTCAATTACTGACCATTTAGAACTGACGGACACAATCCGTCACGAATCCGTAAGGTTTTACGTTTCTTGACGGATTCGTGATGGATTTGTCCGTCACTTTTTAGGTGTTTCCTTGTAGTGTATTTTTTAATATTAATTTTATTATATTATATAACGATATATGGGTGTGTGAGTAAATAAACAAAAAAAACAATTCAACAACTCTATCACGTTTAAAATGTCTCTAAATTTCCTAGGTCATTTGGTCCCGATCTCGAAAAGTAAACTTTAGTAAATCAAAACAGTGAAATAGAACCAAGTGCTCTTAGCTCATTTGAAAAAAAAAATCTTGGACAAAGTTTAGAAGTCAAGTGCTCACAAGACCATATAACATATTTTGATCTCGGGTTTGGGAAAATTACGGGCTTCTGCATATATAATATATATCGTCGAATCTAAATGGTTTATACATCACATCATAGCAGCTCTGTATCAATCGTGTTTGTTAAAAATTTATTAGATTATGGGTAAGTGAATAAGGTAGTTAAGCTTTGTTTTTTTGTCACATGTAGTTACGCTTTGTTTATAAATCATACTATTATGAAAAGTAAACAAATTAATAAGCCAATTAACGATTATTTTTTTGTCACCGCCCACTAACAATTCTTTCATAGTATATTAGTAGTTTTCATTAAATTTAAGGTTATATTAAATATTTATGTTGACATTTACATTGAATACGTGTAATATGAAGTGAAACTGGATTGAATAATAAGTTGAGGTGGACAAAAAATTATATGTGAACATAAATATAACAACAAGATTCTTCCATAGTGTTTAGCCTCTCAGTTTCACAATAAGTTTTATTAAGATATTTTCACACATATTACAATAACATAATAAATATTCGAGTATAAACTTAAAAATTAGTCAATTCTTAGTATTTATTGAATTTAAGATCATATTAGATATTTTTATGTAGAATTAACATTAAATATATTTAAGGGTGAATTGCACCAATAACCAATAACCAAAAATAGATGGATAATTAATAATCTAACTATTAGGAGACAATATTATATTTTAAGAAATAATATAGGGAATATAGCTTAACTACAAGAAACCACAAGCATTTTGATGGTTATACCCGTCAGAAATTCGTTAGAAATGCCCTGAATTGACGTGAAACTGACGGATAAAAACCGTCAGTTCTAAATGGTCAATAATACAAATCCGTCACTAAACCTCTCAGAAATTTCTGACGAATTTATTGACGGATGAATACTGGCGGATTTATTGACGAATATATACTGACGGATTTATTGACGGGTTTTTGCTGACGGATTTATTGACGGATTTTTTCATCAATTTATATTCGTCAATAAATTTGTCACTAATAACCCATCACTAAATCCGTCAAGAAATTTCTGACGGATTAAGTGACGGGTTATTACTGACGGATTTATTGACGGATTTTAAAATAAAAAACAATTTTTAATTAATTTTTAATTTGGAATAATTTTTTTTTTTTTTTGAATAATCAAAAATTAAATTTCAAAATGTAAATAAAATTAAAATCTAAAATATTAATGAAAGTAAAATGTAAAATATTCATAAAATTAAAATGCAAAATATTTAAAAAACTTAAAATGCAAAATATTCTCAAATTCTAAAATAGACAAAAAAATGTTTTGAAGAACCGCCACCGCCGTACTGTCGCGACATCTGTCACATAAACGTGTCCATCTTCTGTTACATCTCAGCTTTCATCTTCAGTTGCTCTTCCCTAATCTGTCTCATTTCGGCGTCGCGCTCCTCTTGGGCCGCCCTCATCTCGGCCATTTGTTGCTTGACGGCCACGAACTCCCCGTTTTTCCTCCTCATCTCCTCATCCCTACTAAGATCCCTTTGATGTCGGGATCCCGATCTAGGAAAGCAGTGGCCAGCCATATTCCCAAACCCGTGATAGCGGCCCTTCGACTTCTTTGCCTCCTGAAAAAAATATTAGTATAGAAAATTTAAAGTAGTATGTAATTTAATTTAAATTCTACTTACCTCATAGACAACGATATACTGCGTATCCAAGGGGATCTCGTAATGGTGTGTCAACTGAGTAGACCCGCGGATCTCCTCGAAACGTTTTTTAGTACCTTCGACCAACTCTCGAGCAAGCTGATCTTGAATATGTCCGGTCTTCTTGTTGGTGTGGAGATCCTCTATAATCTCGAGTGGCATCGGATCATGGCCAGTCTTCCGTTTCTGTTTCACAATTAAAACAATTAAAAGGTTAAAGTTTAAAGTTGTATGAAATTTAAAAAATAGTATTCAAAGTCATACATACCATATCTTTCCCTCTGGTGAATGAACTCCTCGCACCAAATTTCATTGTAGCGATTCCCCTCCCCTCACGTTCGCTCAATCGGTTGCCCCAGCTTTTGACAGACAACCCTTGTGTACTTGGCTCACCCCAGTAGGTGATGTAGTGTTGTAGGAGTCCATCGGGCATTTGCGAATGTTGCTTCCCTTCCTTCAACCATGTATTCTTCTTGGAGTAAATATGGGTGGTGAAGACTCTGTCTGCCTTAGTCTTGAATTCCTTCTTCACTATCGGCGTCATCGCAGGGCTCTAGTTGTATTCAAGCTACAAAATGCACAAATTTAAAGTTAGCAAATTCTATAATTTGAATTAAAAATTTCCAAAAAGAAGCATAGAAAATAAGATTTTTACTGCGAAGATGTAAAACCAATATGCACGATCATCCGGAGGCATATCCTTAAACCGCGGTTGGGGATGGCGTAGAAGGTTGTGCATCAGTCTCGTGATGCACTTTGTGATCCCGTTGTTTGAGGCGGGAAACCACGTACCGTCCCTACAAGAGGGATCCAGAAAAGGCAACCGGTCTCGTCCCGGTTGGAGCAGTAACTGCTCGATCGGCATCCGCAGTTGATGCGGCAGATCCTTATCCTGAGGATGCTGCTCGGGTGGTGGGTCATGATGTTGCGGCGGGGGTGTAATAAATCCCAACTGCGCCGAGGATGGTGTGGCCGAGACTCTAGAGGAACTTGCTTTCTCCCGAGTATCGCGAAAAGTCTCGTCCTAGTACTGTAAATAACCATAATTACTAGAATTACGGTCATTCAAATTTGTTATTAGTTTAATAACTAAATAAATTTTTAATCTTTTGTATTATTATTCATATAATTATAGTATTCTATATCTAAATTTTATAAATATCATAATGATGTTTTTAAATATATAAATTTTTTTATGAATATAAATTTAAATATCTAAATTTTTATAATTCTAACCCTAAACCCTAAACATTTCTAAATTTCAGAAAACCACAAACTCTAAACATTTCTAAATTTCACAAAACACATAAGATTTAACATTAAACATCCCTAAACCCTAAACCACAAACATCTCTTAATTTCACAAAATCACAAATCCTAAACTCTAAACCCTAAAATTTTCTAAATTTTGAAAAATCATAAACCCTAAACCATAAAAAATTTTAAATTTCACAAAATCCTAAACCACAAACATTTCTAATTTTCACAAAATCATAAACCCTAAACATTTCTAAATTTTACTAAACCCTAAATCCTAAACATTTGGGTTAATAGATGTCTGCCATCTAATTCACGCGGTGGACCGTCAACACATCTCTTCTTCGTGAATAATGAAGTAGATCGACGATATGGATGAGTCGGGGGTAAAAACCGTATATGACAATCAAACCAACAAGTTTTCCGTCCATTCTTCAGCTGGAAGGAATCAGTGTTGTCGTTACAATATGGACAAACTAGTTTCCCATGTGTTGTCCATCCAGATAGCATCCCATACGGTGGGAAATCGCTTATAGTCCACATAAGAACTGCACGCATCTTAAAATTTTGTTGTAAAGACACGTCATACGGTTGTTCTCCATAATAAATTGGATATGTAGCCTAAAAATGCCGCCAAGCTTCTGCATCAAAAGGATTTGTAATTTCTCCATCAAATCTTTGTTCTGCATGCCATCTCATTGCAGCATCTGTTCTCACAGATTGATACAACCTCTTCAACCTATTTGTTAGTGGCAAATACCACATCTTCTTGTATGGTACTGAAACTCTACCACATGTATCTTTATACCTTGGTTTTTGACAGTATCGACATCGAGTCCGGGTATCATCACGTCTCCAATAAATCATACAGTTGTTGATGCACACGTCCATAACCTAGTAAGGCAATCCAAGTCCCGACACAAGTTTTTGTATCTTGTAATATGATCCTGGAGCATTTTTATCCTCTGGCAAGATATCCCTCATCATCTTTGCTATTGCGTCAACTGCATCCTCAGGAAAGATATAATCCGTCATTATACCCATCAACCTACTAGCAGATGATAAAGGCGAATGACCATCTCTGGATTCATCCTCTCACCATCCATCCATGATCAAAAATAAGGAGGAGTAGACATTTTATAACTATGTTTGTGAATTTACGTGTGAAATAATGAGAGGAGGTCTTCTAATTATATAGAAAATTTTCTTATGGATTTCTGACGGCTAAATCCGTCAGAAATATCAAATATATTCGTTGGTAATGGCTAACAACGGATAGTTTACATCGGGCAAATTTACTGATGAAATTTTTGACGGATTTCTGACGGGATTTACCCGTCAGTAATATTCTATCAGAAATTCCGTCAGTATTTCTGACTGAAATAGACCCGTCAGAAAATTTGTGATGGTCACTATTTTTGTCACTTTTCCGTTACTTTTTCGATGGTTTTTTCCCCTCGGAAATTTCCGTCACAAATCCCCTTGTTTTCTTGTAGTGACTACCATACATTTTAGTACAAATGATGGTTTTTTCCCCTCGAAAATTTCCGTCACAAATCCCCTTGTTTTCTTGAAGTGACTACCATACATTTTAGTACAAATGACTAGAACCATACAAGATATATAACTCAGCTACTATGTAAAATAACTCAGTCACATCAATATAAAACTCAATCGTATCAGAAATCAAACCAAGTCTTAACAATAATCAAACTCAGTCGCATTATATGTCAAAATCACTCGCAACATACAGGATAACATGACAAGGGCGAATACGATTTCGACAAAGATGATTTTGGAGAAGACGGCCAGGGTTAAAAGTAGGGAAACTAAAATATTTTTTTATTTAGAGATTTACTCCGTGTAAAATACAAGAGTGTTTAAGAAGATTTGTTTATTTATATGTAAAATGAAACTCAGACACAACAACAACAAAAGATCGATCTGCAACAAAATCAAACTCAATCGCAACGTAAATCAAAAACGGTCGTAACAGAAATCAAACTCATCCACAGCATAAATCAAACTCGTCCGCAACAGAATCAAAATCATTCGCAACCGATATGCAGAATTTTACCAATCCCCTCACTCATCGTTTTTAGAATAGAAAGGGTTTAATCGAATCCATGAGGACTAAAGTTGCAACACTAAGGATATGAGAACCAAACTAATCTAGAGCCAATGGGTTTTTATAAGTATTAAATCTAAGAAACAAGAAAAAAAGAAAAAAATATGATAAAAGCATTGGGTCATGGATCTTACTATCAAGATATATGATTAATAATCAACCAACAATGAAATAATCAATCAATGTTAATCATTGGTCTAAGATTCCCTTAAATAGACTAATCCACTCTCATAGCACTAATCCTTTTCCTAATCATGCAACTAAAAAAATCTTTTGGATAATTACACAATCAAGAAGCCTTAAGTTTTAATCCATGATCAACCAATAAACTAACTAACACAATCTCTTGGGCACAAATCATCATATGATCTAGAAATGAGTGATCAAGTCAAATCTAGCATTAAGATCACTAATGAATGAAGATCAAGCATTAACAACCATAAATCATCATAAATCAACCTTAATCCATATCCTATCTAGCCTAGACCCAATAACCAAAACCTAGTCCTAAAATGCAAGAACACAAAAGAGAAGAATGTTGCAAACTATTAAATAAATAAAAAGTTCCTCCAAGATCAAAGGAAAATCTCCAAAGATAAAAACTTGAGAGAAACTAGAGAAGAAGAGTGACTAAAAGATAAATCAAAGATAAGATTGAAAGTTGAATAAAAATTATTAAGATCAAAAATCTCCTACAAATTAGTTTTAGAACATATATATATATAGTCATCTAAAAAAGGTATTGGGTTAACCTAAAACACATGGGTTAACCCACTTGAAAATGGGTCAAGACTTGAAAAAGTGTTGAAAATGTTGAATTTTTTGGCTCTGTACCGGTTTGGCTTGATCAGTACAACAACCGGTATTAGTCTCTAGTTTTTGCATTTTTAGAGTACCGGTTTGCACAAACCGGTACACTAAACCGGTATGAGCTTTTGTTCCGAATTATGCTTGATACACCTTCATTGCAGAGTCTGTAACTCTCTCCCCTTTGAACCTATGATGATGTGCGATAGCTCTTTGCAAATCTGATTCAAAGGGCTACAACTTTTATGAAAAGGTCTTCTCCTAATTCGTAGTGGAAGGTAGTGTAATAGATGAATCGTTGAGACGGAAAATTTGGAGCTTTGAATCTAGCGGACCACGGCTTTGTCGGCCCATATCTTGCAATTCCCTGGGGCGTTTAAGGTGATTTTTGGCTTGTTGGAAAGCTTAAATGCATGGTTAAAATATTCTTCAAGATACCATGATGAAATTTCCATTGTAATATCTCCAAATTGTTTGATATTTAAGGCTTATTGTTTTGATCCCTATTAAGTCCTTTTTTTGCTCTTTTTGTATCCAATTTATCTCTCTTTTGAATGGATTCACCTACAACACCTGAAACATGAATATGATATTCAAATGCACCCTATATATGCCTAAATGAAAGTGAATCTACCTAAAATGAGTATGAAATGAGAGTTAAAATGCATCAAAAACACAATATATCAGCAACATATATCAAAGGGAGTCAATCGCAACTGACCAGAAATTTCGAGGAGGGTTCACAATAAGATTTCGACGATGACGATTTTGGAGAAGACGACGAGCGTGATAACTAGGTCACTAAACCGTTTTTTTCTTTAGTCAGAGTGAAATAGTTTAGCGACTAAGAAATTTCATATGTATAATGTTTTATTGACATGGAATGCGGTTTAATGATGTGGAATACGGTTTAGTGACGTGGATTTGTTCTTTATAAATTAACCAAATTAGGAGAAAACTAAGCAAGAGAGTGAATCTTAATTTACAAGGGTTTACAAAGCACTTGAGTAATTTTTGAAAAATGTATGGTATTCTAGTCATTTTGGAATTTTTCTATGGTATTTGAGCGATTTTCTCAATATATAATATACGCCCCCTATCTCTCTTGTACTCTTCTTTCTCTAGTTAATGTTTTTTTTTAATTATGAAACTTTTGTTGTTAAAGATTAAACTATGAAACTTCACTCCCTTTATACTTTTCACAAATTAAAACATACAAATTCCAATATTAAAATAGCACAATGTTATCTAAAACACATAATTTTCTAAGATCTAACATGATTAAAATTATTTAAAATGGTCTTATATTTTCTTAAAAAATGAATAGTGATCATAACCCAAAATATAAATACTAAACCAAAAATTAAACCTAAACATAAAATATAGACCTTAAACACAATAATATAAACCTTAGACCTAAAAATATAAACCCAAAATATAAAAATATAAACCCTAAGCACAAAATATAAACCCTAAACAAAAATATAAACCTTAAACACAAAAATATAAACCATAAACAAAAAATATAAACCTTAAACACAAAACCGTAAACCCAAATTCAAAACACTAAACCCCAATTCCAAACCATAAACCCAAAATATGGAGCAAATTGTGTTGAATGATGTACAAATCATTTTATTGTAAAACGGATAGTCCTAGTATTATGGAGCAAATTGTGTTGGGAGGGTAGTCATATATATTATATAGCTACATTTCGAACATATTATGACCTACAAAATTGATATAAACAATAAATAACATGGTTGCGAAAGCAAAATATCACTTTTGCAGTCGTTATTTATGACTTTCTATTTTAAGAGAAAATAAGTTTATAGTTGGAAACCATAATGAGAAGCGCAAACACAATTAGGTACGTAATTATTTTACGTAGTTGTTGAGCTACCCTTCTAAAATCTGTTCATGATATAATATGTAAAGATATATATATATATATATATATATATATATATATTAGATACCAGAACTTCAAATGTTAAGAATCGTAAGATCTTCATAATAACACTTATATTCTAAAACTAAAATGATCACAACATGTGTGTAGAAATTAAAAAATAGGTGATATGAAGCTATTGGTCATTGATTACTAATAGTCAATATACTTTCTCAATAAAACGACATCAACCCTCATATTCTCATTAAATGAAAATGTACTGAGACTTAATGTGTTTAAAATTTGAGTATATATATAAACACTATACTAACACTATATATGGAAAAACCAAATTCCAAAAAGTACGTCGAAAACAAACTAGAACAAGACAGAAAGACAAATTGGAGAATTTTAAAAACTATATTTATACACACGAAAAATGGAAGAGAGAACGTATATAGAACATTAAAAATATGGGTAGCTTTTGAAAGGCAACTTGACAGATACGTTTAATCTATTACCAAGTTAAGAATGACACTTGAACCAATTGACTTTAATGATCTATACGATTAATTATGAATTTGTAGAAACCTTTAGGTTCTCTAAAACTTTGTTTGATCTATTGATGATAGGTAAGTTGGTATTTATACAAGAGAATAAGATATTAACCTAATCAAATAAGGAATAAGATGAGAATAATAATAGGAAATCTAACTTAAAACGTAAAACCATATCTCGTGAGATAATATCTCCTGATACTTCCCCTCAAGTTGGAGCGTGGAGATCAAGAACGCTCAACTTGAAGAGCAAATCGTTGAAGTGATCACGAGACAAGGCCTTGGTAAGTACATCCTCCAATTTTATTGTGGTCGTGACATACTTTATGGTCAATGTCCCATCTTGAATAGCATCCCGAACAGCATGGCATTCTGACTCAATATGCTTCGTACGTTTATGGAAAACTGTATGAGCAGCAATGTGCATAGCAGACTTACTATCACAAAACATTTTCGCAGGAAGTGTAGATTGAAGTCCAAAGTCTTTAAGTAATTTTTGAACCCACTTTATTTCTCTCAACGCAACAGCCATAGAGCGATATTCAGCTTCAGCCGAAGAGTGAGAAACCGTATCTTGTTTCTTAGTCTTTCAACTGATAGGAGAATCTCCAAGCATGACAACAAAGGCACTAAGAGAACGGCGAGTGAGAGGGCAGGAGGCCCAATCCGAGTCACAATAAACCGAGAGAAAAAGATCCAAAGAGAAAGAAAGCATGATACCTTGACCAGGCGTTCCTTTGAGGTACCGAACCACACGTAGAGCCGTGTCCCAGTGAGGAACAAGTGGAGCCTGCATAAACTGAGGCAAGAGATGTACTGAATAGCTTAAGTCGGGTCGTGTATTAAGCAGATAGATGAGGCGACCGAGTAAACGATGGTAAGGTGTGGGATCATCCAAGAGTGGTCCAGAAGCTTTAGCAAGATTATGCCTTTGTTCAAGAGGAGTAGCCGCTTGTTTAGAAGCGTGAAGACCACACTCAGCCACAATATCCATCGCATACTTCCTCTGAGAGAGATAAATACCAGTTGAACCTCTACTAACCTCAATACCCAAGAAATATTTCAATTTTCCAAGATCTTTCATGCGAAAACACTGTCCGAGGTAAGCTTTAAAACGAGCAAGCAAGGCATAATTATTTCCACAGAGAATCAAATCATCAACATATACCAAAACACGCAGCTCAATTTCGTTCTTCGAGTAAGTAAACAATGAATAATCCTCATGGGATTGAGAAAAACCGAAACAGAGGAGAGCTTAAGACAACTTTGCAAAAAAACATCTAGGAGCTTGCTTCAAACCGTAAAGCAATTTATGTTAACGACAGACCTTATCAGGATTTGTGTGACGAAAACCCGGCGGAAACTTCATATATACCTCTCCAGCTAAATCACCATGAAGGAAGCATTTTGCACATCCATCTGGTGAAGTTTCCATTGTCGAGAGGCAGCAAGACGAAGAAGAGTGCAGACATTTGTCAACTTCACTACCAGAGCAAACGTCTCATGATAATCATCACCCGCTACTTGGTTATTACCATGCACCACTAAATGAGCTTTGTAACATTCAATGGAACCATCAGAATGACACTTAATTTTAAAGACCCATTTACTACCAATCGGCTTTTTCCCGGAAGGTAAAGAAACAATATTCTAGGTTCGATTCTCTTCAAGCGCTTCAATCTCCGAAGTCATTGCTTGCTTCCATCGAGAGTCTTGTATAGCCTCTTTAAAATGATGAGGTTCGACAGCAGCCGTGATCGCCGTCAAATATGCACGATGAGCTGGAGAAAAATGAGAGTCAGAGACATAAGAGGTGATAGGGTAAGTAGGCATACCAGAGACCGCATAAGACTTTGATTTGGAAGATGAAGAAGGAAGGGGTCGAAGAACAATCTTCAGCATTATACACAATGAAGTCTTGAAGTTTTGTACAATGAGTCTTATCACAATGCCCTCTACAAAGAGGAGCAGTTTCGATCGCAGGATCACTAATGATAGGCGTAGGAGAGGAGACCGGTGATACGAAAATCAAGGGCAAGCTCACTAGTGACCGGCTTAAGAGATGACTCAAGATCTAGAGTCAACTCAGGTGAAGACAAAGGTAAGGAACTCCCCCTGTCCGTGGGAGTATCTTCTGCCGTTGTGACATGCAGAACATATAACCAATCTACAGTTGCATCGGTCGAGGAAATAGGCTACGACGATGGTGGTGATGGAGATGAAGCAAACGAAAATTGATCTTCCCAAAATGCAACATCACGAGCCACAAATATGACATTAGTGGAGAGATCCATCACCTTCCAACCCTTTTTTCCAAATGGGTAACCAAGAAACACACATTTGGAACTACGAGATCCAAACTTGTCGAGATCCCGAGCTTGTCGATGTGCATAGAATAGGGATTAAAAACGTGTAAGTGAGAATACGCAGGAGCTGACCCAAACAGAAGCTCAAACGGTGTAAGCCCTTTATGAATAGATGATGGTGTGAGATTGATCAAGTAGGCAGCAGTTGAAACTGCATCACCCAAAAACCGTATGGGAAGATTGGCTTGAAACATGAGAGCACGAGCGACATTCAAGATGTGTTGATGTTTACGCTCAACACGACCGTTTTGTTGAGGAGTATAGACGCAAGAGGTTTGATGAACGACCCCATGCTCACAGAAATAGGTGGATAGGCACATAAACTCAGATCCATTATCGCTTCTTACTTTCTGAACCTCCTTGCCAAATTGTTTACGGGTATAGGCGAGGAAGTTGATGAGTATGTGCTTGACTTCTGATTTTTCTTTCATCAAATACGTCCAAACTGCGCGAGGGTACTCATATACTATCGTCAAAAATAGACAGCACCATATGAAGACTTAACTCTATAAGGTCCCCAAACATCAACATGAATTAAAGAAAATAAATCCATTGATTTAGTAGAACCATCATAAATGCATGAATGATTTGATGAGTTGTGATACTACTTTGGGATTGACTATGTATCATATTGAAGATGCTAGTTCACTTGACTTTGGCTTAATCTTTTGGTTTTGAGGTTTCCACCTTCAAGCCTATTTCCCTTACTTGCATTTTCTTTTGCTTGAGGACAAGCAAATGATAAGTTTGGGGAAGTTGATATATTATGTTTTAACGCATTTTAACACGTATTTTGCATCCATTCTAAGTAGATTCGCGTGCATATAGGTTAGTTTAGCATACATTTGCATTGAATTTCATTTTTTCAAATGATAGAAGTGGAGAAACCGAAAGTGTGGATCAAAGGAGCTCAAAGTTTTCAAAAAGAGGTGAAAACAAGGCTGTACCGGTTTGGACGAACCGGTATAGGTGAAAAAAAGGTGTACCGGTTTGATGTACCGGCCTACGCAAACCGCACAAAATAAAATCAAGTTCCAAAGGCTAATATCGGTTTGGTGTAACAGTTTAGACAAACTGGTACCCACGTTGAAATTTCATATCGGTTAGGCATACCGGTCTGGCCAAACCGGTATCAGCCAGAAAAATAGACCCATTGACTTTCTTTCTTTTTTGTTTAAACTCATTTTCAATTGGGTTAACCCAGCTGTTTTTGGGTTAACCTAATGCCACTTTAGGATACTATATAAGCTTAAAACCTAATTTGGAGGGTTTATCTTTTGCTTTTCTTAAGAACAATTTGTAATCCTTTGAATCTTATGCTTATTTGAGTTTGAATTTTCATTTTTATTGTTTCTTTTCTTCTCAAATATACTTCTAATCATGATTCAACACATCTCTAACCTTGGATTTTTTGTTTTCTCAATGATTAGTGAGTAGTTCCTTTTGAGCAAATGGGTTAGGTAGATTAGGGTGATTAGGAGATGGAATGTGATGTTTAGGACTTAAATAGTTTAGATCTTCACTCAATAGGTGTTCTTGAGGATAGATTTGATTTAATCACTCAAGTTTAGATCATAGGGAAAATTTTTCCCGAAAGGTGTTTGATGAAATTCCCCAACCAACTATTGTTTGCTAAATGAGACCTAACCAAGAGATTGTGCTAGTTAATTTAGTGGTTTAAGATGGATTAGAACTTAATGTTTCATAATTATGTGATTATCTAAGTGATTGTTTTAATTTCATGATTAGAAAAAGGATTAATGCCATGAGAGTGGATTAGTCTAATTAGAGGAATCCTAGGCCAAAGATTAGCATTGAATGATAATATTGGACATCATAGGAAGTCGATCAATCACCCGAATCAATAACGTTTGCCCATTTTCTTAGCCTTTTATTGTTAATTTCAAGTTTAATCTTTTGTTTAATCTTGTTGACTTTTATTGACTTTTTGATTTATGCGTGATTAAGAGTTTTAAAACCAATCAATCTTAATTTCTTAGACTAAATATGATTCTCCCAAGTTATATTGTGTTGATAGCATCTCTGAATTGGATTGATATCTTAAGTAGTATAATGATATGATTATACTTAAGAAATTTGCTTAGATATAGAGTTAGAAAATTCTTGTTTATCAACAATATCTTGGTTAGGCCTCATTTAGCATTCAAAAGTTGGTTCAGAAATTTCATCCAACACCTTTCGGGCACAAATCATCCTATGATCTAGAAATGAGTGATCAAGTCATATCTAGCATTATGATCACCAAATAAATGAAGATCCAAACATTAACAACCATAAATCATCATCAATCAACCACAATATAAATCATATCTAGTCTAGATCTAATAACAAAAACTAATCCTTAACATTCAAGAACACAAACAAGAAGAAAGATGTTTATATTAAATGTAGAATTAATACAAGTTCCTCAAAGATCAAATCTGAGAACAAACAATAAAAGCTTGAAAGAAACTAGAGAAAAGTTGCTCAACAAAAGATGAATCTAATATCAAAAGATAAGATAAGATCCAAATTAAGTTTAGAAACATTATTAGTATCATAAAAGTGGGTTTGGGTTAACCCAAAACACTTGGGTTAACCCAAAACACTTGGGTTAACCCAAAACACTTGGGTTAACCCAAAACACTTGGGTTAACCCAAAACACTTGGGTTAACCCAAAACACTTGGGTTAACCCAAAACACTTGGGTTAACCCAAAACACTTGGGTTAACCCAAAACACTTGGGTTAACCCAAAACACTTGGGTTAACCCAAAACACTTGGGTTAACCCAAAACACTTGGGTTAACCCAAAACACTTGGGTTAACCCAAAACACTTGGGTTAACCCAAAACACTTGGGTTAACCCAAAACACTTGGGTTAACCCAAAACACTTGGGTTAACCCAAAACACTTGGGTTAACCCAAAACACTTGGGTTAACCCAAAACACTTGGGTTAACCCAAAACACTTGGGTTAACCCAAAACACTTGGGTTAACCCAAAACACTTGGGTTAACCCAAAACACTTGGGTTAACCCGATTGAAAATCGGTTAAGACTTGAAAATTAAGGAGAAAATTTTGAATTCTTTCTTGGTACTGGTCTGTACAAACCGGTACAACAAACCGATTTTGGTCTTTGGAAATTGCATTCTTGAAGATTGGTTTGCACAAACCGGTCCACTGAACCGGTATGAACTTTGGGATCCATAACTCTCTCACTTTTGAAGCTATGGTGTCAATCAATATCTCTTTGGAAAGATGACTCAAAGGGCTACAACTTTGATGAAAGAGTCTTCTCCTAATTCGCAATGGAAGCTGGTGTAAAATATGCATTTTTGGGATGGACAGTTTGGAGCTTCAAATCTAGCGGATCACAACTTCACCGGCTCATATCTTGCAATTCCCTGGGACCTTTAAGATGTTTTTTTGTCTTGTTTGAAAGTTTAAATGCATGGCTAAAATATTCTTTAAGATGCCATGATGAAATTCTCATTGTAAAATTCCCAAATCGTTTGATCTTTAAGGCTTGTTGTTTTGATCCTTGTTAAGTCTCATTTTTGGCTCTTTTGCATCCAATTCATCTTTCTTTTCATTTCATTCACCTTCAACACCTGAAACATGAGATGATATGCAAATGCAACCTATATATTCCTAATTGCAAGTGAATCTACCTAAAATGAATCAAAATAAAGATTAAGAAACATGAAAAACCAAATATATCAACTCCCTCAAACTTATCATTTTCTTGTCCTCAAGCAAAGCAAACATAAGTAAGAAAGAGAGGTTTTAAGGTGGAAACCTCAGAACCAAAAGATTATGCTAAAGTCTAATGAACTAAAATCTCAAATACAATGTATCATTATTCTCAAACTAGTATCACTACTCATCTTATCATTCATGCAATTTCACTATCCATTCTATTACTAAGAGTAAGTGATCCACTTATCTAGCTTAGGTCATCTTCCTACATTCGTTTAGTTTAGTGAAGTATGCTCAAATAGTGATCTTTAAGTGTCTCAATTGGTTAGGTCGAGTGGGGATTCCAATGCATCAAAAGAACGTTTGCACACAATCATAATATTATCATTCAAAGGGAGTGATTGGAATAGCAAAATCAAAATGAGACAAAGGGTAATGAGATATACAACTTTCAACTTTCATTTCTAATCATTCCCCAAAAATCTTGCCTTATTCTACCCATTCTTCACATGTTCTAACCATTCTTTTCAATTTCAAAACTTCCCAAACAAATATTTCTTTCTCATCTTTTTCATTTTAGGCTTTCACTATCCTCCACAAAATTCTTCATTCTCCCCTTATACTATTTCAATATGCACTAGCTCTTTTGTATCTTTTATCACTTAGGTTATTCTTTTCATTCTTGCAATTTTTTCTAGCCTTTTGTTTTTATGTAACTTAGAGATTTTCTTTCTTAAAACTTAGGGATTCTTTACATTTCACTTTCTAATCTAGTGGAGACTTATCATCCTTTATCAAATCATTAGTTTCTTTTTCTTTATTCCCCAAACTTCAATCTTTGAAACATTGATCACAACACTACTTCTACCCTTACCCCATTTGGAATAAGAATTAGAACCAATCTCATGACTAAAGTATCAAACCATTAAGAATATCACAAATACCCAAAAATTTCATATCTTAAGTACCCTTCCTAATCGCTAGATGGTATCATCAATATAGCCAAATGGAAGTTTTCAATTGTCGCCCCTTATACTCTTAAATTTTTTCCAAAACAATCACGAAAGAAATAAGGCCTCGCAAGTGTTTAGGATAATTAGTTTCAAAGGTGGAGTGGGAAATCATTCTAAAAATGAGAATGACTGGTTTAGCCACAAGTATTTCAGTTTTGGGGTGATTAAACTGTTATAAAAATGATTAAGCCTTGAAAACACATTAAGACATTCTTTGAGCATACTAATTGATTGTTCAAATTTAAGTCCAAATATTTGTGAAGATAACCTAGAGCTATCAAGCTTCATAACTATACCAATAGATTTTCAAACTTCAATATCCAACACATGAACTTCAAGACTTTTCAAGACTACTAGAATGTTCAATCCAATCAATCACATTTTAGATGCTAATTCAAAAGGCTAAAACTTAAACTTTACAAGGTGAAATCATCATTGGTTTCCTAGCAAGTGAAATCTAATGCAAACTTCTACATGAAACTAGAAGTAATGCCTTTTTTAGATTTTTGAAAAATTTCTATTTTTATGGATTTTTGTAAACCTTAACTATTCACAATGCAAATACATGATAAGACCAAAAATCTAAACTAAGTTAGATATAGTCCATCCCCCCAACCTCAATTCACACGGTCCCTTGTGTAGAAAAGAATTTAGAGAAAGAACCAAAATTAAAAGAAACAAAAGCTAAAATCCAAGTATGTACAAGGGTGTTGAAGGGTACCTCAATAGTGGTTGTCGGGATGATCAATTGAACCAATTGAGAAATTTGAAGATGTCTTATCTTGTAACTCCCCATCCTCGAAGCAACTTCAACCTGGTTCTTTTCAACACTCATCATTTCCAAGAGTCGTTATACCCAAAATCAAAAGAAAATCATAAAGAAAGCTATAAACAAACTAAAGCAAATGATAAAATAAAGGATAGACATGGGACTTCCTCCCAAGTGAGCTCATTTTATGTCGTTAGCTTGACGGTTCTTAGAGGATTCTCGAAGGATGCGTTTAACGTCACTAGCTTGACTAATCAGTCAATGTTAATCATTGGTCTAAGATTTCCAAATAAAGACTAATCCACTCTGGTGACACTAATCCCTTTCCTAATCATGCAACTAAAATATTCTCTTGGATAATTACACAATCAAGAAGCATTGAGATCTAATCCATGTAAAACTACTAAACTAACACAATCTTTTGGTTAGGCCTCATTTAGCATTCAAAAGTTGGTTCAGGAATTTCATCGAACACCTTTCGGGCACAAATCATCCTATCATCTAAAAATGTGTGATCAATTCATATCTAGCATTAAGATCACCTAATGAATGAAGATCTAAACATTAACAACCATAAATCATCATCAATCAACCACAATAGAAATCCAATCTAGTCTATATCCAATAACCAAAACTAATCCCTAACATGCAAGAACACGAAAAAGAAAAAAGATCCTTTTATTAATTGTAGAAGTAATACAAGTTCCTCCAACATCAAAGAAAAATCTCCAAAGGAGATCTCTTTGATCTTGGAGAACAAAAAATAAAAGCTTGAAGAAACTAGAGAAAAGGTTGCTCAACAAAAGATGAATCCAATATTCAAAGATAAGATAAGATCCCAATTAGGTTTAGAAACATTATATAGTATCCTAAAAATGGCATTGGGTTAACCAAGCTGAAAATGGGTTAAGACTTGAAAATTAAGGAGTAAATGTTGACTTTTCCTGGTACCAGTTTGCACAAACCAATGCAACAAACCGTTTTTGGTCTCTGGAAATTGCATTTTTAAAGATCGGTTTGCACAAACCGGTCCACTACACCGGTATGAGTTTCGGGGTCCATAACTCTCTCAAGCTATGGTGTCAAGCAATATCTCTTTGGAAAGATGACTCAAAGGGCTACAACTTTGATGAAAGAGTCTAATTAGAAATGGAAGATGGTGTAAAAGATGCATCTTTTAGGATGGACAGTTTAAAGCTTCAAATCTAGCGGATCACAACTTTGTTGGCTCATATCTTGCAATTCTCTAGGGCGTTTAAGATGATTTTTGACTTGTTGGAAAGCTTGGATGCATGGCTACAGTATTCTTCAAGATGTCATGATGAAATTCCCATTGTAAAATTTCCAAATCGCTTGATCTTTAAGACTTGTTGTTTTTATTCTTATTAAGTCACATTTTTTTGTTCTTTTGCATCCAATTGATATCTCTTTTAATTTCATTCAGCTTCAACACCTGAAACATGAAATGATAAAAAAATGCAACCTATATATATTTAAATACAAGTGAATCTTCCTAAAATGAATCAAAATAAAGAAACATGAAAAACCAAATATATCAACATGTCAAAAATTGGATTACAAATCTAAGGTCGAAAGTAGGAGTCCGGGGTCAACGACGAGGAGGATATTAAAGTGGCGAAAAATCTATATATGCAAACATTTTTACAAGGGTGATTGCTATACATGCTACATTGTCACCGGTGGAGCAGAGGATGACTGGAAAGATGAACGACAAATTAATAGGACATGCTTCTTTTGAGGAAATAAAAGCAGCTTTATTTGAAATGCACCAAGAAGATATCCCTTAGCGAATAAATTTTAACTTCAAAAACATCATCAATTCACTTCCTATAATTTCCTTTATTATATAATGGACATATTTCATATAATGATTTCTCTGCCGTAAGTCATCTGACTTTGTAATCTTTTTTTTTATATTATTGAAACTGTTTATAGGTCAAAAGGAAACATATACATCGAAATTGTCATAATTTATTTAGTATTATACTATTCTTTATATGAACGTAAATATTCAATTTTAAAATCTAAGTACAGAACTGAGTCCAAGTGTTGTTTTGGAAAAAAAAGTAAGAAAAGCTCAAAAGAACACATATCTCAATTTTGATTAATAGGGCCAAACAACCAAAAATTAAAAATCTCAGTCCATAATAAATATGAAAGTCCAAAATAAAACATTTAAAGACCCAAAACAGAAAATTCTAGTTGGAACAAAATTGTAGCTCCTCTAACACCCAGTCGCCACCGCGAGAAGTCTCACGATCATTGCCTCATCACCAATGGATCGACAAGCTGGTCATCCATGGAAGTCACTTCAGTGACCCCGACGTGAGGGTTCCGCTGAATCTGGCGTCTTCCATACCACTGACAATCGCCTGCCAAGTAACCAAAACGCTAGAGAAAAAAAGACAAAAGTCAACCTCAACCTACCACCGACGAAGGCTTTGCCATATTACAGCCTAAACAGCAGAAAAGCCAAGCGAGCGAACAGAAAAAGATAGAAAGACCACCTCGCAAAACCAATTTCAAAGAATCCAGTCAGCCAGGAGAAATCAGAAGGGAGGAGTACGATAAGGAAGCGTGTACCATCTTCATGAGCCACAGAACATCGCCATCTTTATTGCAAAGCTGTAGAAGGGGAGAAAACTGACAAACAAAAGTTTGCTAAATCCTTATGTAAAAAATAATCCTAGATCACTTAATAGTCGTTATAATCGTAAGTGTCAAATCCAATTCGGGATGCAATTAATTCACTAGACCTATGAGAATCATATTTAGTCTAAGAAAATAAGATTAGTTTGGTTCTGATATACTTAATCATACATAAATCTAAAAGTCAACAAAAGTCAACAATATAAAAGTCAACAAGATCAAGCAAAAGACAACAAAGATTAAAAATGAACATCAAGATTAAAAAGCTAGCAAATGGACAAAGGTCATTGATTCAGATGATCAAATGATATCTTATGATGCTTAATACTAACAATTCATGCTAATCATTGGTTTAAGATTCCCTTAAATAGACTAATCAACTCTCGTGGCACTAATTCACTAATTCGTTCCCTTTTTGTAACAAAAACAATCTCTTGGATAATCACAAAATTAAGAAGCATTAAGATCTAATCTTTGATAAACCAATAAACTAACTAACACAATCTCTTGTCTATGCATTATTTAGCATTTAAAGACTGGTTCAAGAATTTCATCAAACACATTTCGGGCACAATTCATCATATGATTTAAACTTGAGGGATCAAGACAAATTTAGCATTAAGAATATCTATAGAATAAATATCTAAGATATGTAAGTCATAAACATCATATTCATCCATCTAATCACCCTAATTTAGCGAACCCATTTGCTTAAAATGAATTACTCACTAATCATAGATAAAACACAAATTCCAATGATGAAAATGTGTAGAATCATGATTAGAAACAAAAAAAAATAAAAGAAGGAACACAATAAAAAAAGATTCAAACTTAAAGTAAGTAAAGATTCAAAAGTTTTACAAAGGCGTTCTTAATAAGAGAAAAAAATTAAAAGATAAAGTTCTAATTAGATCTAATAAAATTATATAGTCTCCTCAAAATGGCATTGGGTTAACCCAAAACACACGTGTTAACCCAATTGAAATTGGGTTAACACTAGAAATGGAAATTAAAATGTTAACTTTTCTGCCCGATACCGGTTTATACAAACCGGTACAAGTCCCTGCTTTTGAATATTGAGGAACGGTTTGCACAAACCGGTGCATTAAGCCGGTATGAGCTTTCTTCAACCTTCATATCGGTTTGCACTACCCGGTCCACCAAACTTCTAAGAGCTCCACACTCAATTTTTTTAATCTTTTAAACTCATTTGATATGTGCTTTCGGTTTCTCCACTTCCAACACCTAAATAAATGATATGCAATGCAAATTCATGCTAAACTAACATATATTACAAGTGAATCTACTTAGAATGTGACAAAATTAAAAAGTAAAAATCATCAAAAACATAATATATCAATTCCCCCCAAACTTATCATTTGATTGTCCTTAAGAAAAAGAAAATATAAGTAAGAGAGAGAGGTTTGAAAGTAGAAACCTCATAAAGAAAAGATTAAGCTCAAGTCTAATGAAGTAGCATCTAAATACAATTTATCATCAATCTCAAATTAGTTTACTACTCATCTTATCGTTCATGCACTTTCACTATCCATTCTATTACTAAGAGTAGTAATCCACTTGTCTAGCTTAGGTCATCTTCCTACATTCGTTTAGTTGGATGAAGTATGCTCAAACAGTGATCTTAAGTGTCTCAATTGGTTAGGTGGAACGGGAATCCAATGCGCAAAAGAAGGTTTCCACACAATATATGGCTTACCACTCAAATGGAGTGATTGGAGAAGTAAAACCAAAACGGAGACAAAGGGAAATGAGGAATACAACATTCAACTTCCATTTCCACAACCCCAAAAGACCTTGTCCTATTCTAGTTTTTCTCCCAGTTACGAAAACCAATTTTTTTCTACAACTTTCGACCAAACCAAACCATCATCATTTTCTTCTCTTTAGGCTCATCTTTTCACTAACCTTTTCTATTCACTTAAGGATTTTTTCACTTTACATTAACTCTTTTGTTTCAGTTAAGTACTTAGGCTATTATTTATGTGTTTTGCATTAATCGCTAGCCTTTCTTTTCTCTATTTTGATTCACTAGAGCTTTCTTTTCTTTATCCTTATGTTTATCTATTTTTCTTTTCTAAGTTTAGACGATGCTTATCTTTTCTTTTTAAACTCATCATTCTTTCCCATTTTCCAAAACCTTTTCTTTTGAAACATACATCATCAAGCTATTTTCTCCCTTACTCTCAATAGAATAAGCACTACCCTTACGATAAAATCCGAAATTATCAAAGCACTACCCAACCTTAAGCTATCCAGTGTACCCTTCATAATTGCTAGATGGTATAATCAATTTAGCTAAATGGAAGTTGTCAATTGTCTCCTCTTATATGCTCAAGTTTTTTCATAAACATTCACTAAAGAAATAGGAACTCACAAGTGTTTGGGTTATTGGGTCAAAGGTGGAGAGGGGAATCATTCTAAAAATAAGAATGACCGGCTTAACCACAAGTGTTTTGGTTTTGGGGTGACTAAGCCGTTATGAAAATGATTAAACCTTGAAAAAAAATTAAGAAATTCATTGAGCATACTAATTGTTCACTTTAATTTAAGTCCAAATAATTGTGAAGATGACCTAGAGCTAGCAAGGTTCAAAACTATACCAATATATTTTTGAATTTCAAGATCCAACACAAGAACTTCAAGACTTTTCAAGACTACCAAAGTGATAAATCCAATCCATCATATTTGAGATGTTAATTCAAAAGGTTAGAGCTTAAACTTTACAAGGCAATATCATCAATGGTTTCCCATGCAAATGCAAACTAATATGAAGCTAAACTTCAACCTAAGACATGTAAAGATGAAACGAGATGCAAATATTTTGAAATTTTTCGATTATTTTGGTTTTTTCAATAAATCATATATATTCACAATGCAAATGAGTCAAGAAAACAAAATAGAAACATAAGGTGAGATATAATCTCTCCTCCAAACTTAATTCACATGGTTCCTTGTGTGAAAAAGAGTTCGAAAGGGAAACCAAAAGAAAGAAAAAAAAACGAAAGAAAGAAAAATGAATGAATGAATATGTACATGGTGAAGAAATGGTACCTCAATAATATTTGAATGTGGGATCATACTCCTCCTCATCGGAGGAGAAGTTCGGAGAATCGTTATTGGAAGTGGGTGATGGTGGTGTTGGTATTCTTCTTTGTTGCCTTCGTAGTCTTGACTCATCAACTGAAACTCGTGGTGGAAGTGTAGTGGGTCGGCTTGAGACTTCCCCTCCATGGTAAGAGGGTTTTCTTCCCGATGGTTCGTCTACCGCGTCCATAGCCACTTGCATATCATGATCAATAGGTTGTTGCGGTAAGGGTTGTTGGTCAAAATGGATGTCGGCTCCACATCCCGTGCAAGTTGTCCTTTTGAGGATGATGGACATCAATTTCTTCACTTGCTTTACAAGCTTCCTTGTTGTCCGGTCTTGGAACATGTTACATCACCCCATCTTCCTTTGTTCCAAATATATGTCTTGTAAAGGGCCGGAGTGAAGAGGCATGGAGGAAGGTCCAGGATAGTACTGAGCACATCCATATAAAGTGCTTTTATCCTGTGAATGACCAGCTGCGGGTGCGGATCTCCGAGGGGGGTTTAATACTTCAACTATCTCTTGTTGTAGAGGGTCAAGGACGTGGTTTGATAGAAAGCAGACTTTGTTGCGGCGAGTGAAAGTGGTTTGCTCCAGGTTTGAAAGTAGAAAGGTGGCTTTTATCCCATCTTCATTGTAAATATATAGACGAATCTGTTGACGGATTCTTGTTTCACCTTCCCAACTAAAATATGAATCTTGTTGAGATATTGAATGGTCATAAGTTTGCGTGCGGTATTCACGTGTGGGAGCTCAATGTTAGAAGCCTTTAGGATCAAAGTAATCCATCCTCCAATGCTCAATTGAGGTGTCTTATCCTTACCGGACCAACCCCAACCCTTAAGTACCAAAAAATATTCCAAAACATCTTCACCATACTTGGCATGAATGTTTCTAATCCCAGAAAGAGACCCGCATCATTCATTTCGGCATGAATAATTATGGCAAGTCTCAACCTCATGAACTGATATCTCTATATATTTTCATGGTCTTTAGAAGTCATTTAGCATCAATTTTTAGGTCTTTAAATGTTCATATGTTGCATTTATAGTTATTATTGGCAAGTTTTTGATTTTTAGGGATTTTTGCATTAGCATTTGCATATACATGCATTTTGGAGATTTTTCAGGACTTTCAGGAGTTTTCAATACATAAGTGCAAATTTGGGCAAGAACCTACAAAAGGGTGCAAGACCCTAAAGAATGGTGCAGAACCTGAAAAAGGGTACAAACCCTGTAGAAGGGTGCAGAACCTGAAAAAAGAGTGCAGAACCTGAAATTGCTTCGGCCAACTGCTTCCAAGCTGCCTCGATCATCAAGTAGCTTCACCTCGATCACGCTTTCCTTTGGCTCGATCCAACACCACATTTGGATTGATCCAACACCACATTTGGATCGATCCAACTTCAACTTGGCTCGATCCCAACCTTGACCTCTCGGCTCGATCACCTTACATTCCACCCAATCACCTCGACCTCACGCTTCAACACTCCTTGATCTCTCTCTTTTTAGCTCGATCTCCATGCCAACTCCTGGCTCGATCGCGTGATCGAGCCACGCTTCCTCGACCTCACGATGTAACGTGCTGGCTCGATCTCCATCTTGGCCTCAATTGCGGATCGATCTCACCACCTAAGCTGGATCGATCATGCATTCGATCTCCATCTTGGCCTTAACTGCGGATCGATCTCACTACCTAAGCTGGCTTGATCCCGCATTCGTCTCCACAGAGCCAAACACGCTCCAACCCGACCAACACGAATCCAGAATGGACTTGACCCGAGACCCAATCTAATGATTATATTTTTTTCTTTTATGCGTTTTAGGGTTTTCCCAAACACTATATAAGCCCTAAAACGCCTCTTTTTTAGAGAGTTCTATTTTGTTACCTTTTTAGGTTTTTATTTAGGTTTCTTTTCTCTCTTTTTGCCTTTGATGTTCTTAGTGTTCTTGGTGTAAAAACCTTGATTTTCTTATAAAAGTCTTGTTTATCTTTTGATTTCTTCATTTTCATGTTTAGTTTAAGGTTGATGTCTATATGGTGCATGTTGATCTTCTGTTTTTCCATATTTATCTCGTTTTAGTCTTGATCATTATTTATGGGATTGTTACTGTTTCATTGTTGTCCTGATTTCATGGGTTTGAGTTCTTGTTGTTCTTCATAGTTTACTTTTGATCATGATGTTTGGTTTTGAAGTTATGATTTCTGTTTTTACTGCTTTCATACCATGTGTAGTGAGTAGTTTCCTTAAGTTCCTGAGGATGGAGTAGACTAGGGTTGATGTTTTGATCTTACCAAAGTAACTAAGCTTGTTTGCATATAGATCTCTTATGTTTCATTGTGCTTAATGCTTATTTTTTTCACACCAATTGAAATCTGATTTTAGACATTCCAGCACCCGAAAAGTGTTTAATGGAATGCCTTATCATGGTGATTTCAGAGATTTGCAAATCCTAGCCTAAGGGATTAGATGTTTAGGGTGCTTATTGGCTCTAGTAGATTGGTTTTTCATGCCTTCTAGGTAGTGTACCGTTAACGGGAGTTGGGTATGGTGATTGCTTAGGATGATTCTATTTATCAAGAGATTGGACTTGGTTGCATATGAATCTACTGTCTAGGGGTAGCTCATTGTTTTAGGTATGTTAGGTGCTTAGGTAGATCGGGATGGATCTCTAGTCGATTACCCTTGTCCTCAGAAGCTGCTTTACACTTGATTGCATCTTTCCCCTTTTTGCGTTTTCTCTGTTTTTACCTTTTATCCTTTTTAGTTTCTTATGCATGATTGTTTCTGATTCTGCTCTTTAGTTCTATGCATTCTCTTTTCACTTAGGACTTGTTAGAAACCTCCATTTTCATATTTGCTTGACTTAGAAGCATCCATTGCATCTAGCCTGCTAGTACACACCCATTTGGATTGACAACCTTACATACTACAATGGCTCAATTTGGTGTTGTTTCCAATTGGGTGTTTGTTTGCTACATACTGGATTTTGGATCTATTTAGATCAAGTTCCTTTCGCTTACTTTACTGATTTATGTTTTCTCCTTGTTAGTGCATTTCAGGTGTTTTACTTGTACATGGAGAACATTAACAACGTTAACCAGCACACCATTGGTACGGGTGACAACCCGAACATTCACACAAAACGCTATGGAATCAACCCTCCTGCTGTACAGATCGACAATTTTGAGATCAAGTACAACTTGATAGCTATGGTTCAGGAGAATAGGTTCCATGGTTTACCAATGGAGGATCCACTAGACCACTTTGACGAGTTTGACAGATTCTGCAGTCTCACCAAGATTAATGGTGTGAGTGAGGACGCATTCAAGCTACGTCTATTTCCCTTCTCTTTGGGTGACAAAGCTCGCCAATGGGAAAAATCCCTTCCTCATAATTCCATCACGTCCTGGAACGACTGCAAGACGGCATTTCTTGCAAAATTCTTCTCAAACTCAAGAACGGCTAGACTTCGCAATGAAATATCAGGTTTCGCCCAGAGGAATGTTGAGACATTATGTGAAGCTTGGGTGTGGTTCAAAGGGTACACGTTGCAATTCCCACATCATGGGTTCAGCAATGCATCCCTCCTTAGTACTCTCTATAGATGAGCTCTCCCCAGGATCAAAATGTTACTTGATACAGCAAGCAATGGGAGCTTCTTGAANCGCCCAGAGGAATGTTGAGACATTATGTGAAGCTTGGGTGTGGTTCAAAGGGTACACGTTGCAATTCCCACATCATGGGTTCAGCAATGCATCCCTCCTTAGTACTCTCTATAGATGAGCTCTCCCCAGGATCAAAATGTTACTTGATACAGCAAGCAATGGGAGCTTCTTGAACCAAGGTGTTGATGATGGTTGGGAGCTAGTGGAGAACTTAGCACAATCCTATGGCAACTACATTGACGACTATGATAGCACTCCACGGGACAGCAATGCTTATGATGCCAAAACACAGATGGACCTCAAAGATTTGAATGAAAAATTGGATAACTTCCTTATGGGACAGCAGCATCAGGTGCACTTCCTAAGTGAAGAAGAGCAAGTTCATATCCAAGCAGGATTGCCTGCTTACCACGAGGAGATTAGTTACATTCAGAACCAAGGCAGATACAATAAAGAGTTCGTCAACTACAACAACCCCAACCTATCCTACTGCAACAACAACATAGCAAATCCTCAGGATCAAGTATATTCTCCTCAACAACAACAAGCTAAATCCTTCATCAACTATGGTCAACAACAGAACCAAGGTTTTGCACCTAGGCAACAAGCACAGAATGGGTACCAGCACCTTTAAGAAGGTGGAGCACTTCCTGGTTTCATCTCTAACCAATCTCCTGCTCAACCATCCAACATTGAGGCAATGCTACAACAAATTCTTCAAGGTCAAGCAACTAGTGCAATGGAAACATCTAAGAAGTTAGGTGACTTCCACCACAAGATGGATTCCTCCTTCAACACAATCTATTAGAAGTTTGACGCTCTGAACTCAAGGGTTACTGCTCTGGAGAGCAAGTCTGCTTCCACTTCTGTTTCTACTCCTACCATAAATGGACAACGTCCTAGAAAATCAATTCAACACCCAAAAGAGTATGCACATGTCAATGTTATCTTCTTAGGAAATACCCCTGACTTTTCTTCTCACCCTTATCCTACTCACATCATTGAGGATAATATTTCTCAAGTTTAGGGGGATTTGAGCCTACATGGAGCTGAAAATGCAAATTTTAGAAAGACTAATTCCTTCACATGGACGAACCCAGCGTTAGCTGCCAGAGTCAAGCCTGGTCTTGGTGAAAAGTTATCTGCTTCAAAGGAGATGGAAACACCCTTTATTCCACCACATTATATTCCAAAGTTTCCATACCCTTCAAGGTTCAAGAAGGACCCAGCAATCTTTGAAAAGTACGAGAAGGATGGTGAAACTCAAGGAGTGTTTGTACCAAATGATGTATGCAACGCCTTAATAGCAGAGAAACAAGAAGATCCTGGTTCTTTCACTCTATCATGCTCACTAAGCTCTCTGACCTTCAACAAATGCTTATGTGATTTAGGGGTATCCATTAACTTGATGCCTCTCTCCACTGCCAAGAAGTTGGGATTCAACGAATTTAAAGCTTCTAATATAACTCTATTGTTGGCAGATAGATCCATTAGACATCCTATTGGTACTCTGGAAAATTTATCCATCAAGATTGGGAGTGTAGAGATATCCACAGACTTTGTGGTGTTGGATATGGAAAAGGAACCAAAGAATCCACCAATCTTAGGAAGACCATTCTTAGATACGATTGGAGCTGTTATCAACGTTAAGAAAGGCAATATCAGGTTGAACATAGGGAATGGTCCAAAGATGATCTTCAACATCAAGGACAAGACAAAGAAGCCTACAATCCAAGGTCAGCTATTCTCTATCAAGGAGATGAATGAGAACAATCATGAGGACGGGTACTCAAGCAGTGATTCACTAGATTATAAGCTTATAAAGGACCCAAACAAGATTTCAGAGCATACAGAAGCATTTGGGGTTGTCAAGGAACCAGATGCATGAGATCCTGTAGAGGTAGAGGAAACCAGAAAACTGGGGGTAGAATCTAACCAGAGCAAACTTCCCATTTCAAAAGAAGGAAATTCTGAGCTCAAGCAGCAACTTGTGCACATCTCACCTTAGAAGCCCACTTCGGGCATAACCTTCTCTGCAAATGGTTTTGAGTTTCAAACTCCAACAACGAACCTTAAGAAGGGTGACCAAGTGGTTTTTCTCAACCCGATGCTCAAGCACTGTCAAGGGAATGCAAACCCAAAATACCTCAAGAGCTTCATAATCAAGGAGATTCTGTCCGATGGAGCAATCACGCTTGTAGTGGAACCTGAAAAGGAGTCGAAGGTGCACCACGAAGTCCACAGGAACTAGGGTAGCTAGATGAGACCAGAAAGAAAACCTGGTGAAAAGACCTCAGTTTTCCTTGGAGGACTGGCTCAGTGTCACTAGAGTCTAAACAGGAAGTCAAGCTTAGTGATTATAAACAAGCTCACTTGGGAGGAAGTCCCATGTGTATCCTTGTACATATAAAGTACTTAAATTTATGTTTTAGTTCTTCTTTTAATGCATTTAAGTTTCTTTAGGTACTTCAGAGTCGAGCCATGTAACAACGTACGATCGAGCCATGCTTCGCTAATAAGTGAGCCACTTCAAAACATTATCAAGCCTAAGCCACTTTACATCAAGATGGGCTGATTACGTTGTGCATTCAACTCTTGAGACCAAATTTCTTCTAAGCCATTGCAGCCATCTTTTTCAACTCAACCTGAAAACAGTACCACTCTAAACCCTTTTTCATTGTATATACCATAGCATATTTCTTTTCTGTTGATGTGTTTTGGTCCTAAACCCTTCTTCGAACTTTTATTACACAAGGGACTATGCAATTTAAGATTGGGGGAGAGTTTAGGAGGTACTGATTATGTTTACTTGTTTTCTTATTTCAATTTTGCATCTAAGGCATACAAAAACCAAAAAAATGAAAATTTTTCGAAAATCGTTTTCAAAAATAGAGTGTTCATATAGTTGCATCTAGGATGTTAGATTTATAGGTTTTTCAATTGCATTTTCATAGGTAACTAGAAAGATGATAACCTTGTAAATATGTTGTTTTCTCTGAAAATGTTAGTGCCCTGGTTATTAGTTGTCGAATGCATCTTGGACTAGTCTGAAGTAAAATTTCACCTTGCTTGGAATTTAAACTTTCATGATCAGTTATCTCCTGAAGCATGTTGTGATTTAAAGTTTTCTCCTATCTATTAGAACTTGAATTTAATGTATAATTATCATGTTTATGTGCTGGATATGAACTCATGGATAGTATATACATATTTGGGTTATCTTCTACTTTTTACCACTCTTGTTAACCCAAGTACAATCCTTACCCTTGAACCTTGTCTTCTTTCAAGCCCTGAATTTACTACTGAGTGGAATGTCTTTTATGGAATGAGATTTGGTAGAACGTGTTAGGTTCGAACTGACAGGAATAGGGTCTCATGTAATTCTAGTCCATGCTTTTTGGACTAGATAGGACTAGGCGGGATTCAATTTTGGATGTTGGTTTTGATGGAAATGAATAAAAGGGTATTGGAAGCTGGTAAAAGGAAAGGTAGAGTAATAACCTTAGGAGAGGAATAGAAAAAGAATCAGAATATGCTAGTAGAAAGTTTGGGGGA
>OVBE01002645.1:0-29780 GCA_900406425.1 Iberis pinnata
CGTTGATCTTAATGAATATGGTAAAGATTGTTGATCAAATGGTTATGATTGTCAATACATAAATGTTTTTTAAAATTAATAATGGGTTTGATTATTAATTGCAATTTGAATTGAATATATAAAGATACATGCTTTCGATAGTAGTACATATTTTGTGCTATTTAATTTATTTTTGTGGCCAAGTGGTTTCCATTATTCATCAAAACCTAATTCTTTATACACTCGACTCGGATTAGTGGGTAAGTGTCCGGTTAGGGGTGTCAATGTGGATTAACCCCGCTTCGCTGTAAACCCGTTTTGTTTGTAGATTATGGCGGATCGGTCCGCATAAACCCGTGCTTCTAAATATCATAACTTTAACTCGTCCCACTTAATAGTAGCGGGTTTTGCGGGATATTATTATTTTTTTATGTATAATAATATTAAACTATATTAAACTATGCATTAATATAATACCTAACGGTTTTTATAATGAGAATTGAGAAATAATCACTATTTAAAAAAAAAATAAAGAAACAAATGATAATCTTTATCATCTAAAATATCGTAATTAAAGTCTTATAAAAAGTGCATGAGTAAAAACCATAAAAGTTGCAATCCATATAAATGTGTGGTCATGTCCGGTGATCGTGAAGGTTTGTTCATAAAATCTCGCTGTCCGTATGAGCTCAACCCGCAACGCCCAATTTTTTTTTTTTGCCTAAAATATTATAGACCAAAACCGCCCCGCGATAGAGCGGATTAAGCAACGTCCGCGGTCGAAGACCCGCATTAACACCCCGACAGTGCCGGAGACTTTGGGCTAACAAAAAATATGTAGCCTCTATTCTTTAAAAAAAGCAAATATGAGGTACTTGTAATATTATTTTGAAACATAAAATATAAAAAATAGTTATTTTATTTTCATCATTTGTACTATAATAGATCGGTTCAATAGTCGGTTCCTACATTATCGTAGATATAAAAAATTGATCACGTGTGAAATAATGCTGTTTATCCAATGTGAATTTATGAATATTATTATGTTAAGTAGTGATTATTTTTTAAAAACTTATAGATTATAAAAATTAAAATATATACATAAACTTTCACATAAATAAATCATTAGATTTTTTTAAATTTTGTATCTAAGTTGTGACACATAAAGATAAAGATAAAGATTGGATGTATCACAGCTTAGAGACAATCCACTCACCAAATGTCATTTTGCCTAGAACAAAAGAGAAATTGTCAATGGAAGTACACTATGGATCCCTCCTTATTATAAATACTTATATACAATGTGAATAAGAATTTAACCTCCTCCTTTTTACTTTTAACTTTCCACATCATTATCTTTCTCTTCCACATATTAATTTAATATTTATTAAATTTTTCTACTTTACAATGCTTTTGTTTAATAAAATTTAACACCATGCACCACCACTTTTATTAAAGTAATGTAAATAAAAGTTTGCTAAAACAAATTTGAAACGTAAACAAATTTGTAATGTTAATAAAAAATCTACGGCCAAATAGACAAAAATATATGCGATAAAAAATTTGCAATGCAAACATATATGCAAGAAACAGATCTGCAGAATTTTGGAATTTGGATAGTTAAAAGAGTAATTAGTAGAATTTTGGATATTAAAAAGATTATTATTGGGATCTATTGATAATTTTTTTTCTGTGTCCAACTTTTTATAGAAGACATTTTTTATTATAAATTTTGATATAATATTTATAAATATAAAAAATAATTTATTATATAATAAGTGTGAGCACAAATAATTCGATTGAATTTTTTTTTATAAAATCTCAAGAACCAATAAAAACAACAAAATTGGTATGTTTATGAAAGAAAAAAAAAAACGACAGAGGAAATAGACAAACGAGAGACGACGCCATTTATGAATCAGTGATCTCAAGAAAAGGATAATCAGTATAACCCACAACAGGATCACCAGAATAAAAACTTGGTCTATCATACTTATTCAACTTCGCTTCAATTTCAAATCTTTTAGGCAAATCTGGATTAGCTAAGAACAATCTTCCATACGCTACTAAATCAGCTCTTCCTTCACCCACCGCTTTATTCCCATCTTCTCTCGTATAACCTCCGGCGACTATAAACGTTCCTTCAAAAGCTTCTCTCATCGGAGTAAGTGACTCTGTACTTTCATAAATCTCAGTCGCTGTTTTCATTCTTGGCTCAACCATATGACAATAAAGTATATTGAATCTGTTTAAAGATTTTGCCATATAAATCCCTAATTTCGTCGGATTTGAATCTTTAGAATCCATGTGATTTGCAAACGGAGATAGTCTTATTCCGACGCGATTAGCTCCGATTTCGTTTGTTATTGCTTTGATTATTTCTAAAGGGAATCTACATCGATTCTCTAAAGATCCACCGTAAGAATCAGTTCGATCGTTAACATCGTCTTTCATAAATTGTTCGAGTAAGTAACCATGAGCTCCATGAATCTCTACTCCGTCAAAACCTAAAAAATCAAAACTTTAGGGTTTAATTGAATCAATTTGAATAAAATCGAATTGGGATTTTTTGGGTTTTAACCAGCTTCGATTGCGTTTCTTGCAGCTAGACGAAAATCGTCAACAATTTTGGGGATTTCATCAGTTCTAAGTCGTCTCGGAGGTGAAAACTCGTACTTTGAATCGGCGGGGAGTTGTTTATCTGTAGAAGAGATCGGAGCTTCTCCATTTGGCTGACAATCTAATCAACAAACAAAACCCTAAATCAAAGATCAACACTTTCAAAATACCCAAAAAGGATATATATTTGATTACAAAAACCTCGATGAGAAACACGACCGGCGTGCCAAAGCTGACAGAAGAAAACACCACCGTGAGAATGAACAGCATCGACGATAGGCTTCCATGCTTCTATTTGCTCTTTCTTCCATATCCCTGGCATGTTTTGATACCTTTTTACACAAAATCAAAAAAGTCAACAAGCAACGAAAAGAAAAAAGTCAAACTTTTTCTTTTTTGTTTGTGGTTAAGAGTTTACGCCATGGCAGTTTCTGAAACTCCGGTGGCTTCAGTGATGAGAAAACCTCCATGAGTTGTTCTCTGAGAATAATATAAAGCAGCTTGAGGTTGTGGAATGTTACCATATGCTCTCATTCTCGCCATCGGAGCCATAACTATTCTGAAAATTTAGATTCGGAGCAGACGAAAAAGCATAAGTCATATGTTTATAAAACAGGTTTGATTGGATTTAGAATTGAGAGGAAACCTGTGAGAAAGATTGAAGTTTTTCATTGTGAATGGAGTGAGAAGTGGAATCACAGTGGAAGTTTTGTTCTCCATTGATTTTTCTTAAAAAAAAAAATCTCCTTGTTTGCCTTATGATTTTTTTTTTTTGGGTGAGAAGCTTTGTGATTATTATAAAGAAGATTCAAAAATATAGTAAAAAGAAGTGGTGAGATTATATTCTAATAAGAACATTGGTTGATGAGATGTTAACAAATGAGTATGTGGTGTAATTAGTGGTGGATTTATAGAAAATATTAATAGGGGGAAATTATTATTTTTTCTATAAATTTTGGTGTAGTCATTATTTTCAGATTAGTTGTTTGCTTTGTGATTATTATAGAGATTTGTTGCCGTTGACGTAAAATAGAAGAAGTTCGAAAATATAGTAAAAAGAAGTGGTGAGATTATATTCTAATAAGAACATTGGTTGATGAGATGTCAACAAATGAGTATGTGGTGTAATAAGTGGTGGATCTATAGAAAATATTAATAGGGGGAAATTATTATTTTTTCTATAAATTTTGGTGTAGTCATTATTTTCAGATTAGTTGTTTGCCTTGTGATTATTATAGAGATTTGTTGCCGTTGACGTAAAATAGAAGAAGTTCAAAAATATAGTAAAAAGAAGTGGTGAGATTATATTCTAATAAGAACATTGGTTGATGAGATGTCAACAAATGAGTATGTGGTGTAATAAGTGGTGGATCTATAGAAAATATTAATAGGGGGAAATTATTATTTTTTCTATAAATTTTGGTGTAGTCATTATTTTCAGATTAGTTGTTTGCTTTGTGATTATTATAGAGATTTGTTGCCGTTGACGTAAAATAGAAGAAGTTCGAAAATATAGTAAAAAGAAGTGGTGAGATTATATTCTAATAAGAACATTGGTTGATGAGATGTCAACAAATGAGTATGTGGTGTAATAAGTGGTGGATCTATAGAAAATATTAATAGGGGGAAATTATTATTTTTTCTATAAATTTTGGTGTAGTCATTATTTTCAGATTAGTTGTTTGCTTTGTGATTATTATAGAGATTTGTTGCCGTTGACGTAAAATAGAAGAAGTTCGAAAATATAGTAAAAAGAAGTGGTGAGATTATATTCTAATAAGAACATTGGTTGATGAGATGTCAACAAATGAGTATGTGGTGTAATAAGTGGTGGATCTATAGAAAATATTAATAGGGGGAAATTATTATTTTTTCTATAAATTTTGGTGTAGTCATTATTTTCAGATTAGTTGTTTGCCTTGTGATTATTATAGAGATTTGTTGCCGTTGACGTAAAATAGAAGAAGTTCAAAAATATAGTAAAAAGAAGTGGTGAGATTATATTCTAATAAGAACATTGGTTGATGAGATGTCAACAAATGAGTGGTGTGTCAAAAATTATGTGGTGCAATTAGTGGCGGACCTAGAGAAAATATTAACAGGGGGCAAATTATTATTTTTCCTAAAAATTTTGGTGTAGTCATTATTCTTAGTCTCCATATTAGTTGTTTCCCTTGTGATTATTATAGAGATTTGTTGTCGTTGACGTAAAACAGAAGAAGTTCAAAAATATAGTATAAAGAAGTGGTGAGATTATATTCTAATAAGAACATTGGTTGATGAGATGTCAACAAATGAGTGGTGTGTCAAAAATTATGTGGTGCAATTAGTGGCGGATCTAGAGAAAATATTAAGAGGGGTAAATTATTAATCTCCAGATTAGTTGTTTGCCTTGTGATTATTATAGAGATTTGTTGCCTTTGACGTAAAACATAAGAAGTTCGAAAATATAGTAAAAAGAAGTGGTGAGATTATATTCTTATAAGAACATTGGTTGATGAGATGTCAACAAATGAGTGGTGTGTCAAAAATTATGTGATGCAATTAGTGGCGGATCTAGAGAAAATATTAACAGGGGATAAATTATTATTTTTCTTAAAAATTTTGGTGTACTCATTATTCTTAATCTCCAGATTAGTTGTTTGCTTGTGATTATTATAGAGATTTGTTGCCGTTGACGTAAAACAGAAAAAGTTCGAAAATATAGTAAAAATAAGTGGTGAGATTATATTCTAATAAGAACATTGGTTGATGAGATGTCAACAAATGAGTGGTGTGTCAAAAATTATGTGGTGCAATTAGTGGCGGATCTAGAGAAAATATTAACAGGGGGCAACTATTATTTTTCTTAAAAATTTTGGTGTAGTCATTATTATTAATCTCAAGATTAGTTGTTTGCCTTGTGATTTTATAGAGATTTGTTGCTGTTGACGTAAAACATAAGAAGTTTGAAAATATAGTAAAAAGAAGTGGTGAGATTATATTCTAATAAGAACATTGGTTGATGAGATGTCAACAACAAATGAGTGGTGTGTCAAAAATTATGTGGTGCAATTAGTAGTGGATCTAGAGAAAATCTTAATAGGGTGCAAATTATTATTTTTAAAAAAAAAAATTTGGTGTAGTCATTATTCGTAATCTCCAGATTAGTTATTTGCCTTGTGATTATTATAGAGATTTGTTGCCGTTGACGTAAAATAATAGAAGTTTGAAAATATAGTAAAAAGAAGTGGTGAGATTATATTCTAATAAAAACATTGGTTGATGATATGTCAACAAATGAGTGGTGTGTCAAAAAATATGTGGTGTAATTAGTGGCGGATCTAGAGAAAATATTAACAAGGGGCAAATTATTATTTTTCCTACAATTTTTGGTGTAGTCATTATTCGTAATCTCGAGATTAGTTATTTGCCTTGTGATTATTATAGAGTTTTGTTGTCGTTGACGTAAAACAGAAAAAGTTCGAAAATATAGTAAATAGAAGTGGTGAGATTTGGTTGATGAGATGTCAGTGTCAAAAATTATGTGGTGAAATTAGTGGTGGATCTAGAGCCAATATTAACAAGGGGCAAATTACTATTTTTCCTAAAAAATTTGGTGTAGTTATTATTCTTAATCTCCAGATTAGTTGTTTGCCTTGTGATTAATATAGAAATTTGTTGCCGTTTACGTAAAACGTAAGAAGTTCGAAAATATAGTAAAAAAAGTGGTGAAATTATATTCTAATAAGAACATTGATGGATGAGATGTCAACAAATGAGTGGTGTGTCAAAAATTATGTGGTGCAATTAGTGGCGGATCTAGAGAAAATACTAACAAGGGGCAAATTACTATTTTTCCTAAGAATTTTGGTGTAATTATTCTTAATCTCCAGATTAGTTGTTTGCCTTGTGATTATTGTAGAGATTTGATGCCGTTTATGTAAAACAGAAGAAGTTCGAAAATATAGTAAAAAGAAGTGGTGAGATTATATTCTAATAAGAACATTGGTCGATGAGATGTCAACAAATGAGTGGTGTGTCAAAAATTATGTAGTGCAATTAGTGGCGGATCTAGAGAAAATATTATCAGGGGGGGAAATTATTATTTTCCTAAAAATTTTGGTGTAGTCATTATTCTTAATCTCCTTATTAGTTGTTTGTCTTGTGATTATGATAGAGATTTGTTGCCGTTCACGTAAAACATAAGAAGTTCGAAAATATAGTAAAAAAAAGCGGTGAGATTATATTCTAATAAGAATATTGGTTGATAAGATGTCAACAAATGAGTGGTGTGTTAAAAATTATGTGGTGCAATTAGTGGCGGATCTAGAGAAAATATTAATAGGGGGCAAATTATTATTTTTCTTAAAAATTTTGGTGTAGTCATTATTCTTAATCTCTAGATTAGTTATTTGCCTTGTGATTATTATAGAGATTTGTTGTCGTTGACGTAAAACATAAGAAGTTCGAAAATGTAGTAAAAAGAAATGGTGAGATTATATTTTAATAAGAACATTGGTTGATGAGATGTCAACAAATGAGTGGTGTGTCAAAAATTATGTGGTGCAATTAGTGGCGGATCTAGAGAAAATATTAACAGAGAGCAAATTATTATTTTTCCTACAAATTTTGGTGTAGTCATTATTCTTAATCTCCAGATTAGTTGTTTGCCTTGTGATTATTATAGAGATTTGTTGCCGTTTACGTAAAACATAAGAAATTCGAAAATATAGTAAAAAGAAGTGGTGAGATTATATTCTAATAAGAACATTGGTTGATGAGATGTCAACAAATGAGTGGTGTGTCAAAAATTATGTGGTGCAATTAGTGGCGGATCTAGAGAAAATATTAACAGGGGGCAAATTATTATTTTTCCTGAAAATTTTGGTGTAGTCATTATTCTTAATCTCCAGATTAGTTGTTTGCCTTGTGATTATTATAGAGATTTGTTGCCGTTGACGTAAAACAGAAAAAGTTCGAAAATATAGTAAAAAAAAGTGGTGTGATTATATTCTAATAAGAACATTGGTTGATGAGATGTCAACAACAAATGAGTGGTGTGTCAAAATTTATGTGGTGCAATTAGAGGCGAATCTAGAGAAAATATTAACTGGAGACAAATATATAAGTCATTCTTTAAAAAAAAAAAAAAAGATAAACAGTTTATTGATACATAACATCACTTTTATATCATAAAAAAAATCATAGTAACTAAATTAAATTTAATGTAAAAAAATTATAATAAAACATTATATGCTTTCTTAACCCGTTAGATAAAAAGAAAAGGAATGAAGATGACCAATAAAAAATAGTGAAACTCTAACACAAGGGAAAATAACTTAAATAAGGTATTTAAGATGTAAGAATGGTCATGACTCATTAATAGATGGAGTGAACAACACTTAACCAATGAGAACAAATATGTGAAGATTTTAGACAAAAATGCTACAATTATATCTTACAACAAAAAATTGCATATCTAAATAGGGGCACATGACCCCATTCTCTATAATGTACATCCGCCCATGGGTGCAATCATGGTCTAGTTTCCCTTTCGTCGTGCATAATATTTCTAGTTATAAAAGTCGTACGAATATTATTCAACTTTTGGGCATTTAAACCGAACTAAATTTGGTCTAGTTAGTAGGATTGGGCGTAATATTCGAAATCTAAACCCAAAACCGATCCGAAATATCGGGTTTGGATCGTGTCTGGATTTAGCAAAATAATCTATTGGTAACATATTATGATATTAATATCGCAAGCATGATTTAGATAAATCGGTAACATATTATGATATTAATATCGCAAGCATGATTTAGATAACGTCCGGATAGTGATTTTTTCGGATCATTTTGAATAAATATATATGATTTCACTCAAAATTTCGAAATCGAATTAAAAATCTTAAATACTCGAAAATCTGATCTCGAACCCGCACCTAATCGAACACAAAGATAACCAAATCGAATCCGATTTGAAGTCCTAACATATCCTAATGTATTTTATAGTCTAAAATTCGAATCTGATTGGATTCAGATATCCGAATGCCTAGCCTTACCGGTTAATTTGGTTTAACTTGACGAGCTTTTTTATTTTAGTTTGGTTTTTGGTTGGGTTCGGCAATTATTTTATTTTATGCTAAATTAATTGAACCGAATCGAATCGAACTCGCTAAAATTAACCGAACAAACTAAAATTAACCGAATAAATAAAAAATGACAAATATATAAAAAAGTTAACCAAAATTTAACCGAAATTAAAACTTTCAAACCGAAAATGGAACTTTGAAAACCAAAAATCAAACCGAATAAATCGAAGAGAAAATTGGGTAATAGGGTTCTAAATAGTTTTATAATTTGCTAAAAGGGTACTTTATTAAAGTCTTTGTATTTGAGTACTTTTTGTTTCGTGAATAATGAATGTGAACTGTTCTTGTGAATGATGAATTGTTTGTGTGAATGATGAATGATTATGTGAATGATGAATTATTTGTGTGAATGATGAATGGTTCATGTGAATGAACAAAAATACTTATTTTCAAATAAAAAACCAAAAGTACTTATTTTCCAATTAAAAAACAAAATACATTTTTTCAAATTTAAGAACAAAAAGTACCTAATTTACAAAATTTCTCTAAATCGAATACAAAACCAAAAATTCGGTTCAATTTGACAAAAAAAAAAACTGAGAAAAACCAAAAATTCGGGTTCGGTTCGGATAATTTGGATTTCGGATAATTCGGTTAGGGACATATAGGAACCGTTCGGATTATTTAAAAATTCGGTTCGGATTCGGTTCGGATCCATTCGGGTTCAGATCGGTTTTTCATTTTTATTAGGATCCGAAATGGAACCGAAACTCCAAAATATCCATAAAAAATTCCAAATTATCCGAACTACTTAGCTAAAATCCAAGTTAATCGAATCAAAAATCCAAAATATCGGACAAAACCCATAAATATCCTAGTTACCTTACTAAAAACCTATTTTTCTACCTAAAATCCTAACTATTCGATCACAATTACATATATAGTTATATATATAGGAATTTTTCGGTTATACTTTCGGGTTTCGGTTCGGTTCGGGTTCGGATTCGGCTTTTCGGATTGAGATATATAGGAACCGTTCGGATTCTTTGGAAAAAAATTTCGGTTTCGATTTCAGTTTTTTTGGTTCGGTTTCGATTTGAATTTCGGGTTTCAGTTTATATGCCCAGCCCTACAATAGACCTTGGCGTTCGAATTTTAATAAACGTCTGGTTCAACTAACCAAACCGTACCGGTTGGTTATTGATGAAGGAGAAGAATACAGTGGTTTAGTCGTAGTAGTAGGTAGGTTGACTTTGATATCTAAAAGTCAACATCACTTCTGGTTCCAAGTCGGCATCTTGGTGGCGTTGGACCGTTGGTGTTGGTGTTGGTGTTGGTGAGATTACCTTTTACTTAACCTCTTCGATTTTATCTTCTCGAAAGTTCTCACCTTTCATTACCAGAAATAACTTCTTGTGTTCTTTAACTTCTGAAGACCATCATCATCTCTGTTTCAGATTCTGAGTTTCTATTTCTGGCTTCTTAGGTTTACGAATTTTGGTTTTTTAATTCAATGGCGAGGAAGAAGATAAGAGAGTATGACTCTAAGAGACTACTCAAAGAACACTTGAAACGTCTTGCTAATATTGACATACAGATTCTCTCTGCTCAGGTCAATCCTCACAAATTTTACTTTTAAGGATTCAATTTCGTCAATTTCATAGCACAGTTCAATTTGGTAGTATAACAGTCTTTGACCCTTTTTAAGTGAATTGTGTTTGACTGTTTGTTATTGAGACTGATTTGATTTAGACAAAGAGCTACTTAAAGTGAACAACTTGTGTTCTTCAGTTGATGATTTAGGGTTATTGGCTTGTACTTTTAGGTGACAGAATCTACAGATTTCACTGAATTAACCAACCAAGAGTCATGGCTATCTTCCACAAAGCTAGTTGTTAAGCCTGATATGCTATTCGGAAAACGCGGGAAAAGTGGATTGGTAGCTTTAAAGCTTGATCTTGCTGAAGTTGCAGAGTTTGTTAAACTCCACCTTGGTACTCAGGTGACTCCCTGATCCCATCTCGGGTTAGAATTTGCGGTTTGTTGATACTTTTTTCTATGTGTCGTAGGTCGAGATGGGTGGTTGTAAAGCTCCTATTACTACATTCATTGTTGAGCCATTTGTACCTCATGATCAAGAATACTATCTTTCTATAGTATCTGATAGACTTGGCTGCACTATAAGCTTCTCTGAATGCGGCGGTATTGAAATAGAAGAGAATTGGGACAAAGTAAATACCTTTTGTTTCTTTGGCTCGTTTCTTGTTTTCTGTTTTTTGTTGTGGTTATTTCGAGTAATTACAAAACTTATTCACTTGGAGAATGCTGTTTTCTGGTATAAACAGGTGAAGACTGTATTTCTTCCTTCGGAAAAGTCAATGTCGCTTGAAGTATGTGCTCCATTGATAGCAACTCTTCCTCTCGAGGTAAGTTTCCGTTTGCTTTAATTATGTAAGCTTCTGTGTTTTGATGTATTATATTCTTTGTTTTTGTATACCTATGCATATTTGAAGATCTTTTAAGGTGAATTTGAGGCTGATCAGTAACTTCTAGCTTTTTCGAAGAGATTATGAATTTAGATTGTTTCAAACTATGCTAAGCTAGCTCTAACATATGCTTCTTTCGATTCCAGGTTCGTGCTAAAATCGGCAACTTTATAATGGGTGTGTTTGATGTATTTCAAGGTATGAATTTACGACATTAAGCCACTTCTTGACTTTCAAGTGTTTTTTGTGCATGCCAAGAGCTCTGATATAAAAGATCCTTTGAGGAAACTGGCTTAATAAGTATTCGTGTATTCCTTTGAAGATTTGGATTTCAGTTTTATGGAGATGAATCCTTTTACGCTAGTCGATGGAGAGCCATATCCTCTCGATATGAGAGGAGAATTAGACGATACCGCTGCCTTCAAGAACTTCAACAAGTATGTCTACCTTTTGAGAGATACTCAATGTTTTTTTTTTCTTTCTGTGGAAGCTATAAGTTCTATCAATTTCAGGTGGGGAGAAGTCGAATTTCCTCTGCCATTTGGACGGGTCCTCAGCCCAACAGAGAGCTTCATCCATGGTTTAGATGAGAAGGTATAAGCGATCGGCTTTTCTTTAAACATTACTTTTTTGGCTAAAAGAGAAAGTAATTATACTGATCATATATGTGTATTACTTATTGCAGACAAGTGCTTCTTTGAAGTTCACTGTTTTGAATCCTAAAGGTCGTATATGGACAATGGTAGCTGGAGGCGGTGCTAGCGTCATATATGCTGATACGGTTAGTTTAAATCCCTGAGCTTAAGAATAAACTGATGGAAAATCGCTTCAAAGAATTCTTTTACATCATTGATCTCTTTGTGTTGTCCTTATCTTTCTTTAACAAGGTTGGAGATTTAGGCTATGCATCAGAGCTTGGGAATTACGCAGAGTATAGTGGAGCACCGAATGAAGGAGAAGTGTTACAATACGCAAGAGTTGTCATTGATGTGAGTCAATACATGCCAAAGAACTTACCTTTTGCCCCAATTTTCAAGATTGACTGACCAAATCTCTTGGCTTGCTTTTGTCAGTGTGCAACTGCTGATCCAGACGGGCGTAAAAGAGCTCTTCTAATAGGAGGAGGCATTGCTAATTTCACAGATGTGGCAGCTACTTTTAACGGTATAATCCGAGCACTTAGAGAAAAGGTACTCCTTTTAACAACCTTTCGAGCCATAGCTACTGCTTTTTTGGTGAAGATTAGAAAAAAGGCTAAGGAATTAAATCGATGGCACGAGCAGGAAACGAGGTTGAAAGCATCAAGAATGCATATTTATGTGAGGAGAGGTGGACCAAATTACCAGACTGGTTTGGCTAGAATGCGAGCTTTGGGAGAGGAACTCGGTGTTCCTCTAGAGGTAACCAAACTAACATACAGAACTAGAAGCTGCATTTATAAAGACTGTTACAAATTAAAAGATCGATCGATCTGAACTATCCGTCGCTCTCTAAAGTCTTGAATCGATCGATCTAATCTCTACCTAATTCCTGGAGTTCTGGATCGATCGATCTGTTGTCCACAAAAGTCAAAAACACTTATAAGAAAGCGTTAAAACCGAGTTATATCAGAAAATGTAAATTCCCCTCGGAAAGTACATTTTTCGGTTCGCGCTTAACATTTGTGGCTAGGAAGAATGCTGATCTTTGTAAGGATTTGATGGTTTCAGGTATATGGACCAGAAGCAACGATGACCGGAATATGCAAACGAGCCATTGACTGCATCATGTTGCCTGATGCATAAGTAACGAACCAAACCTTTGAACCTTTTCTTCATTCTAAAGAGCAGAGAACTTGGAGAGGAGTATGTGAGTATGTGTTTTGAGTGATTTTCTTCATCTGTCTTTCTGCATAAGTAAATGTAAAGCTCTTCTTGTGTGGTTGTGAATTCTATAATTATAAACATTGTGTGTTTCACGTGTAATTGTAATAAAACTGTCAAAAATCAAAATCCTTTTGAAAATGTATAATAAGATTTTAAATGTGGATGATGGTTTGATTTTTCTTGTGATAGAACGGATACGAGTCAATTCATTCATTATCTCGAGGGGTGTTAAAAGAGCAAGTAGTCTAGTGACTGTCACGTTTATTGCTTTATTACTAGATTAAGGATCAAACTTGGTCGCAATTCTCCTTTTAGTAGAGTTCGAGTTACTCGATAAATATGTTTTGGCTCAAAGATTAATGTAACAAATATAAATATCTCGAGGAGTTGTATTAGAAAAAATATTTCACATCAAAAACATTACTCCTACCGTTCTATAATATAAGATGTTTTAGAGAATTATTTATGTTTCAAAATATAAATTGTTTTCGTATTTCTATGCAGATTTTAAAGCTATTAAATAGTTCACATCCTATAATAAACTGTCAACTTTTTATTAATTGGTCAAGTACTTTTAATGTATAGTTAATATATAATTTATGATATTTTAATTAAAAAAATAAAATTTCTTAATATGCGCGTTTTTAACCAAAAACAACTTATATTATGAAACGAAGAAAGTAATATATAACAAATATGAACCAATCCAATTATTGTCAATAATCATCAATTATACTATTGTAAGAGTTTCAAAAACAAATCCAACTCCATATACAAACATGTGTGCATATATATTATACATTATATGTATTTGCCTCTCTATCATCTAATCATTCAAATAGCAAAAACCATAAGAAAAAAATGAAAAAAAACTAGAACAAGAAAATGCAAAAGCAACAAGAACAGAAGATAAGCCAAACACAAACAAAGATCTCTTTATAAAGTTCTAATAGTAAAAATGATTATTACAGTTTCTTGCTTTGTGTTCTTGAACCTGGTGTGCTTCTATCTGTATCTGAAGCTTCCTCTTGTACTCTGCGCCTTCCTCGCTCCTATAAGTTGAATTCTTGCTTTATGTTTATACAAATTCTGTTTCAAAATCAGAAGACTATGGAAGCAACACTAACCTCTCTTGGTATAGGATATTCCTCAGACTCAAGCATACGAACAACTTGACTCATCTTAGGTCTGTTTTCAGAGTCAGGATCAATGCATCTAAGTGCTGTAAGAAGTACTCTTTTCAATGCTCTTGTTGTTGGTTTAACCATTATCTTTGGATCAATTACTTCTTCTAATCTCTTAGTTCCAACCATCATCTTTAACCATTCAACTAGATTCACCTGCAAAATAATGTTTTGAAGAGTCTCATCAAATAATCAAAATCCATTAATCTTTGTTCTTTTGGTAGTTGTTGAGACAAAGGTCGTAGGCACGGTCCTGAAATTTTGGGGGTTTAAGAAAAAATTAAAAAAAAATGAGGCTAATATTTTATCTATTTGTTTTTTTTGGACCATTAAAAGAGATATATATATATATATATATATATATATAATTTTAAGTTTTAAGGATCTATTTTATATAGAGACATACTTATAAGATATGAGAGGTATAAGCCAATGTTTCATTGGTCTATATTCAGGGTTGGCCCTGGTCGTATTATTTATTTGGCAATCGTTGTTACTAGTGACTAAATTCAGTGACCAAAATTAACGATAACAACTCACTCAAATTTTTAGTCGTTGCTCAAACAAATAACAACATTGATTGTAAGTGAATTCAAATAAATAAAGTATAACTAAAATAATTTTATTAAGCTAATATAAATTCAAAAAGCTTAAAAGATGAAATAAAAAAAAAAAAATTCGAATAATATAAAATAAATGTAGTAAGATAAATAAATTTGATTATATTAAGTTAAGTTAAAATAATTATATAAAATAAAACTAATTAATTGTTTATAAACTTTTTTACTACTATTTTTACCAACAAATTTTTTTATATATGTAATTTAGGTACTTCTCTTAACAAATATAATTTTTTCATAAATTTAGGATAAAAAGATATACCAACTAGTCGACATTCAAACGAATAACTTAAAAACTAGTGGCAGACTGACAATGACTAATAGTAGCAATTGCGAAACGAACAAATATTATTTGTCGCTAATCATTATAACTAGCGAATGCGAAACAAAACATGGCCTACCTCATTCGCAGGACGCGCATAATCCACTGGATCTCTTCCAGTTATTGCTTCTAAGACCAAAACACCAAAGCTATACACATCACTCTTCTCATTCAAAAGTCCTGTATTTGCATATTCTGGAGCAACATACCTACAAACACTCAATGCAAAACCATGATCAGAGTCGGTCCTGATATTTTAAAGGCTACAATCTAAAATGAAAAAATGGACCGTCATAAACTAAAATTTTTTAAATGGGCCAGTTTTTAAACTAAAATTTTGAAAATAAAAATGGGTCTCAAGCTCGTGCTTGACATGCTTGGCCTCAAAACTGGCTCTGCCATGATTCAAATTCAACTGCTAGTTTCATTTATTTTGGCTTTCTTATTACAAAACAAAAGTTGTTTAAATTACCCAAATGTTCCCATAACTCGAGTTGTTACATGACTTTTCCCATCTCCAAGCAACTTAGCAAGACCAAAATCAGAAATCTTTGCATTGAATCTATCATCAATTAATATATTGCTAGATTTGATGTCTCTATGTACTACTTTTGGCTCAATTGCTTCATGTAGATAAGCAAGACTGTTCAAGAAACAAGACAATGAATGTTAAGAACTAAAAAGATGATTAAAAGAAAATTAAGAAGTATATAAAAAGAATGATTTGATTAATTACGCTTTGGATGTGCAAATGAGAATTTTCATTCTAGCTTCCCAAGTTAAGTATCCATGATGACTCATTGCTCCATGTAGCCATTCTTCTAGGTTTCCATTGTTCATATACTCATAAACCAATATCCTAAATGATAATAAACTCAAGAGATTTTCATTCACAAAAAATAAACTCAAGAGATTTTGATTTTTTTTGTTATAAAGAAGATAGAGATTTATGAGTATTTTTGAAAATTGAATACTTTTGTTTCTTTTTTATTTTAGAAAATATGTATTTTTATTTTTTTATTTAGGAAATATGTATTTTTATTTTTTATTCGGAAAAATAAGTATTTTTTGTTTATTCACACGAATTGTTCACATAAACAATTCACTATTCAACAAGGATCAAGTGGCATAATGGTTGTGTCACCGTTGTTTCCTTGTTACCATATCAGAGTTTGAACCTGGCCACTCGCACAGTAAGTGCATTTTCTTCTATTTATTTATGGAGTTTGGGCTACTGTGCCGGCCAATTGTGGCCCATAAATTAATGTGATAAAAAATTCATTATTCACACGAACAATATAACATTCACCCAAACAATCTATCATCCGCACAAACAACCTACCTTCTACACGAGTAATCTACCAATTACACAAACAATTCACATTTATCATTCACAAATAATTTACTATTCCCAAAAAATACTTAAATCCAAAAAATTTTATACAAAATATCTTTTTAATAAATCGTATTTTTTTAGTACACTATTATCCAATTTTCTCAAGATTTTATACCTGTGAGTTCCTTCAATGCAATATCCTAAAAGGCGAACTAAGTTCTTGTGACGCACATGACCAATAGCATCAACCTCTACTTTAAACTCTTTCTCAGCTTGTCCTCTACAAGATCAACAACAAATCAAGATTCAAGAATCATCAAAGAAAATCAAAAGATAGAAACTTTTTTTCTTTTGAGACCAAAACTCACAAATGGTTCATAATCTTTTTGATTGCAACATGAGTTCCATTAACCAACTCTCCTCTATATACAACTCCATATCCTCCTTCACCAATCACATTATCATTTGAGAATTTGTTTGTTGCTATTTCAAGATCTCTTAAAGTAAACCAATGACCCCAACCAAGATGTGATTCAGGTAAACCAGAAAGAGGTGATGGTGATGGTGTAGCAATCTCATACATTGATGAACAAGATTGGTTTACAATATGTAAAGAACTTTCTTCATTTGAGTTAGATTGGTTAAGACTCATGATACCGGTCTTTTTCTTATCGAAATTAAGCAAGAACTTATCAGATTGTTGTTCATTGCTTTCTTTCTCTGGATGATCAAAGTTTGAAACATGCTCAATTCTGATTTCTTTGATCTCTTTAGATACAGGAGGTGTTTGGATAATAGGAAGACTTATAAAGGTTTTGGATGTTTTCGATTTCTTTTTCGAAATGAGACAAAATGAAAGAAAAGAGAGTAAGACTATGATGAAGAGTGTAATGGAGATAATGGTTGCTTGCCAAATCCTAAGTCCTGACATTGTAGCTTCTTAATCTGCTTGATCCAAAAAGAAAGAGAGTAAACATGAAGCAGAGAAAAATAAATGATGTAATGTTTTAGAAAGAAACTATATGAAGAATGTAATGAGATTGATAATGAAGAGACTCCAAGTTGATTTAGTGGTCCCTTGTTATACAAAAAGGACCACTAAGAAGCTAAAAAGGCAAGAATTTGGTCGGTTCTGAGGCCAAGCAGAGCAAAAACGAGCTTGCAGTTCATTTTATATTTTCCAAAATTTACTTTTAAGTACTAACCCATTTTCAAAATTTTATTTTAAGAGCTGACTCATGTTTTTTTTTAGTACACTATTAGACCACTAAGAAGCTAAGAAAGCAAGAAATATAGCCGATCCTGAGTCCAAGCAGAGCAAACACGAGTTTGCGGTCCATGTTATATTTTCCAAAATTTTACTTTAAGAATCAACCCATTTTAAAAATTTTATTGTATGAATTGACCCATGTTTTTCATTTTATATTACGGTTTTTAAAATCTCAGGACCGGCTCTAGCAAGAAGATAACAAGAATACATCAATCACTAACAAGATTCATTATTTAATTGGAATGTGCATAAGAAAAAGCAATTATGATCAAATATATGTAGTGAATAGAGGTTGAACAAGTGCTAAAGAAGAAAAAAAGTTAATGATTATTTACCTCTAAGAGTGAAGCTTTGATAATAGAAACTCTTCAAAGTAAAAAATGATAAGACCTTTTAAGATAGAAGAGAGGAAACAGAGTTTTTGCTTTTTAAAGAATGTTGGAACTTTTTAATGTGAAGAAGAAATAAGAAATCAACAAAACTTTCAAACACAAATAAAGGAAAAGGAGAAAACTTTAGAATGTGGGAAGTGAAAAATTTGGTGGAAGAGAAATAAGAGGAGGAAGAAGAGATGGAGTTATCAAGTGGTAGGTGATGAAAGTTTCACACTTTCTCTAAAAAAAAATTATTTTATAATTTAGGTGGTGAGATAGAGAGGAAAAATGGGAGCTTGCATTGTAAATTACATTTTCATTACATCATCTTCTGCATGTATTTCTATATAATCATGTATGTGTGTATTTTCCAGGAGGAGGATGATGTTTTAACTAACAAAAGTATTGTTTGACAAAAATATAAAAAAGCTACCAAAAGTATTGTTTTTTTTTTGTAAGATTACCAAAAGTATTGTTGAAGGTTTAAAATTAAATATTAATGGGAATTCTAATGTTTTATTTTTAGTTAAAAAGTGTCACATTCTCGATTGTTTTAAAAATACGATAACGTTTTTTTTCTTCCAAAAGTGCCACAAATTGGAATAACTTTAATATTTTTAATTTAAATTTTAAACCAACCATAAAATTTTAATCCTTTTTAAACTAAACTCTGAATTCTAATCAGTAAATTGACACAAATTTTTTTAATTCCATGTAATGTTAGTTAGTATTTTTCATGGAATATATATTTGATAGTATTTTTGGAGCAATTGAGAGTATGCAATATATTTTTATATTTTTCATATATAATTTTATTGATTGATTTTTTAGATTTTTCACACATATTAATAAAACACATTAATAACTAGTAATAAATTTATATTTTTCTATGTAAAACAATTTTCTATATCTTTTAACCAATAGTTTTTTAATGATTTCAATTAATATGCCTCGAAGTTTACAATTTTATGATATCTAAACACAAAAAATTATAAAAATTAGTGAAAATCAATATTTTTTAAACAAATTTTTTTTCTAAAACATCAAATATTTTAAAACGGAAGGAGTATTAGTGTCAATATTAGAGGAGATTAGAGCCTAACTCCTACTTAACAGAACTAAAACAATTAAAAATGAGTAATAAATACGATGAAATAGTAATACTTTTTTCCTAGAGAGAAGTTAATCTCTTCTAGATTAGTTTTGACTTGTTGTGAAGCAATTAAGAAACAGGTTGCTTAATCTTTGTTCATCCTCGTCTACTTGATAGAGAAAGTCCAACAAAAATTGAAAGCCCTTCTATGTACAACACTTTCCATTTTAATCGTGTTTATATTTTGGTCTCTTGGTTTTGTTAGAAATCCGGTTTAAAATAGGAAAATTGCAAGAAAATAATAATAATAACCGGACTATTTCATATACTAAAAGCAAAAGGTATCATTTTGGGGTATTTTTAAAAATACCGCAAAAATTAGATATATTTTTAAAATATCACAAAAATTAGATAATATTCCAAAAATACCATATACTCTCAAAAGTTTCAAAAATATCACAATTTTTTCTAAAAATATTATAAAAATGTTTTTGTTCCAAAAATACCACAATTTTTAAATAACTTTAAAATTTATAATTTAAATTATAAAATCCCAAAACCGAACCTTACCACATTAAAAACTAAACTCTAAACTCAATTTAGTGAATCCAAACCCAAAATTTTAAATTATAAACTCTTAAAATTTATTTTTTATGTTTGTGGTATATTTGAAACATTTGGAATTTTTGGGAGTGTGTGATATTTTTGAAATTTAAACTTCATTTGATGGTATTTGAAGGAATTTCCCATTTTTTATTATGTGAATGATAAATAATTATCTGAATAAAATCTAATGCAATATGTGTAAACAATTAATATAACGTGTGACTGATAAAATAATTGCAAATAGTTTGTGTAGATAAAAAAAGAATTTCTTGAAACATCATCAAACAAAATTCAAATTTTAAAATTACCACACATTCCTTGAAGTTCTGAAAATACCACAATCATAAAAAGTTAAGGGTTTATAATTTAAATTTTTTGGGGTTTGAGTTTACTAAATAGAGTTTATGATTTAGTTTTGAAGGGGTAATGTTTGGTTTTCGGGTTTAAATTTGAAGTTTTAAATATATTTTAAGTTTTGTAGTATTTTTGGCAACAACATTTTTGTGGTATATTTGAAAAAATGTGGTATTTTTAAAACTTTTAGGAGTGTAGTATTTTTGAAATAAACGTAGTTTTTGGTGGTATTTTTAAATTATCTCATAAAAAATGTTTTCAAATAAATAAAGTAAAAATATTTATTGATCAAATTAAAAAATAAAAATATATTGTGTTCTAGATAAAAAATTATAATTACTAAATTTCTCTATATTATAACATTATGTGAGACTGAACAACTATTGGGTTTATATGCATGAACTAACAATTGTTGTGACAAAAAAGTGGAGATACTAAGAGCATCTTTATCGCGGTACCTACAAAATATTAAATAAATGCAAAACAAGCTAGAGAGAGATATGTTTCTCTCTTGAGAACTTCTGTGAGAGTATTACAACTGTCACGCGGCGGCGGTTTCTGATTGGTCTTTTTTCCTTTTTTTAAACTTTTGAGCTGTTTTTTCTTTTACAATTTTTTTAGAGCTTGCCTTTCGGGTATTCGGTTCAGTTCCGGTTCTTCGGATCTTAAATTCGAATACCCAATCGATACTTTTCTAATATTTGATTCGGTTCATGTTCGGTTCTTGCCGGTTCCGGATCGGTTCGGACCTGAAATACCAAAAATACCCGAAAATATAAAAAATAGTAATGATCCACCACTTTAAAAGTTATAATTACCCGGTTCTATGTCGGTTTCAGGTATTTCAAACCCGAAATATAAAAAGATACCCAAAATTTTCGGTTATGTGTTGATTTTTGGTTTTATGTTCAAATATTAATACATTAACTAGTTAGTTTCATAAAATTGATGTTCAAACATTTCATAAAATTTATGTTTAAATATTTTCAATTAATAATATTTCATAAAATTTATGTTCAAATATTTCATAAAATTTATGTTTAAATAATTTCAATTAAAAATATTTCATAAAATTTATGTTCAAATATTTCATAAAATTTATGTTCAAATAATACATTAATTACTATTTTCCATTTGTAATTCTATTTCAAATATGCATTTTATGTAATGTTTATTTAAAAATTTATGTAATTTGTTCTTCTTTTGTTAATATGATTTTATTATATGTTTAAAAATTTTTAAAATTGTATTTTATTTTAAAAATTGTAATCACAAAAATATTATTATTTTATTTTAAAGATCTACCACTAGATTCTACCAATAATCCCCTAAAACAACTTAATTTTTTTAATTTTTCTCTAAATCATGATTAATTAATAAAATAATATTTACGAACCGTTTTTGGTTCTACCATTAATGTTGCTCTAATACTTTTATTTGAAATTAGATTCTGAGCCTAGAAGTAATAAAAAGTGGAATTCAGTGAATATCGCTAAAAATGTTCAAATTTTTAAAATATCACATTTCTAAAATTTGCAAAAATATAATTTAACTATTTTTTTTTCAAAAAAAAAATATAAAAATAAAAAATGAATTTTAAAAATTTAGAATTTACATTTTTGAGTTTTAGTTCACGTATAACTTTGAAAAGAGTGAGTTTTATTTTGAAAATTTAAAATTTAAATTTATAATATTTTTGGAATATAAACATTTTTGTAGTAGTCTCAGCAGAATAATATTAATATCGTTTTCCGAGCCCATTTTAAGTTAGACCCCTAAATTTCTCCCGCCTTTAGCAGTCTCCAACATTTATTCAAATCTCTCCCTCTTTCGAATCGATTTCTGTGTTTCCTCTAACCTAAAATGGGACAGAGAGGTGAGAATCGATTGAGTTTTCTTCTTGTGTTGCTTTTAGATTCTCAGAATTTGTGTTTCTAAATGAGAAGATATATATAATGTATAAAGGTTGGTGTTTGTGGCAGTTGATCTTTGGTCTGAGATCATTATACTCGATGAAGAAGACGGAGACAGTTTTAAAGACATACCTAAAATCGAAGCTGTATATCAGAGAAGAAAGAAACCTGAGAAGCCTTCCGAAGCTGCACCTTTGTAAATTTTCAAAAACCCTTTCGTTTTTCTTCCTCTTCCCAAAAAATTGAATCTCTCTGATTATTTTGGATTTGTATCTCAGAAATAGAGCCTGGCCAGTGAAAGGACCTCGTACTAGTTCGATCAATGGACCAAAGAGAGATAGCTGGACTCACTCTCTTTCCACCAGGTTTACTTTCTGAGCATAAACCCTAATTTTGATTTGGCTTCTTAAATGTTGCTTTTAGTTGTGAAATTAGTGCACATCACTTGTTTGTTGAAATGCCCAAATGGCTTATATACTGAAATTTTGGTTCTTGTGAAAGAGGGAGAATGAGTATTGCAGTGGAAGCTCATGTCGATAAGCAGATTCAGAAGAAGCCACCCACTCGAAAGAAGCCTCCTATTCCCAAGGTATAGTTAGTTCTATCTATCTTGATCTGTGGCTTGTTTGATTTTTTTTTATATGAATGTATTGTCTTTTCAAATGATTAGGGAAAAGTTGTTAAAGCTCCAGACTTACAGAAAGAGAAAGAATACTTTCAAGAGGTTGATGCTTTTGAGCTTTTGGAAGAGAGTCCATCTCCCAAGAATTCTACTACATGGACCATGGGTGAACAAGTTGTCCCTGAGTTACCACATGTGTCTACAAGATTAGAGAAATGGCTGATCTCGAAGAAGTTAAATCGTCCGTGTGGTCCTTCAAGTACACTTTCTAAGATATTTGAAAAGTCAGCTATAGGCCTGGAGCCAATACATGATGATGATGATGCCTTGGATTCATTTGCTCTTAAAACCCCAGAGAAGTCTTCTGCTGGTACTAACACTCCAGTTTTCCGGCTCATCCCGAGCTGTGATGACAAAACTTCAGTTTTCCGGCTTATCCCGAGCTGTGATGACAAGTTAGCTGCTGAAGATGTGCCTTTTCGAAAAACCAAGATGGAAGAAATCGAGCTTGAAGATGAGATGAAGCGACTATCTTTGACATCTGATCTGGTCTCTACTCATCTAGATTTTGAGAAGCCATTTCTTGATCTATTGTCCGCCTGTGGTCAGATGAAACCCTCAAACTTCATGGAAGCGTTCTCTAAGTTCTGGTATGAACCTAGATATGATCTTTTTCTTGTTCTTGCATTGTGTGTTAGTGTAATGCTTTAGTGTGCTATTCATTTTTGGTTGACTCTTTTCTATGTACTATTTTTATCTCATCGAGTTTATATCCAATTATACTTGTTCTTTAATCCTTGCAGTGAACCAAAAAGCATTTTCAAGATTGGTGAAGGTACATATGGGGAGGCTTTTAAGGCTGGTTCTAGTGTCTGTAAAATTGTCCCAATAGACGGAGACTTCAGGGTTAATGGAGAAGTACAGAAGGTAATCTTTCTTACCTCAATTCTAATATTCACCATCATGCTTTGGGACTACAACTTCTAATTGATGAATTGACTATTGGAGAGGCCAGCAAGTGCAATAGATCAAATTTTATTTAGAGAAAAAACATTGTGTTTATAGTTTATCATCTCTAGGAAAGTCATTGATACTTAAGAAAAGGCATGTATTCTTTTCACCACCATATGCTATTTGGATGAGTTACATCAACCATATCAAAGAAAATACCATGCATATTCATTTGTTGCAGAGAGCTGAAGAACTTCTTGAGGAAGTGATACTCTCATGGACTCTTAATCAACTAAGAGAATGTGAGAGCGAAGCTCAGAATTTGTGCCCAACATTCATAAAAACTCAAGAGTACGCTTCTCAGGATCTAAAACTTCTGTGCATTATTGTTCATAAACCTTTGCTCATAATGTTATTGCAGTATAAAAGTATGTCAAGGTCCTTATGACCCTATACTTGTAAAAGCATGGGAAGATTGGGATTTAAAGAATAACTCTGAAAATGATCATCCAGATTTTCCGGAGAAACAAGTCAGATTCTTTTCACTCTGGTTGATTTATAACGGCCAGTTTATACATAGAGAACCTGTAAAGCAATATTCATTTGGCTTGTGGTGTTTTGCATTCAGTGTTATGTTATGTTTGTTCTGGAACATGGAGGCAAAGACCTTGAAAGTTTTGTTCTTTTGAACTTTGATGAAGCACGGAGCTTATTGGTTCAAGTAAGTTAGAGACTATTTCCTGTAACAGATATTGAGTAGATGATGTTTTTCTCCGGTTAGTGACATAGTTTAACATACAAGGTCACGGCTGGGTTAGCTGTTGCTGAAGCTGCATTTGAGTTCGAGCACAGAGACTTGCACTGGTAAGCTTAGTAGTTTAACTACTTACAACTGTTCTCTCGTTTGAACTTTTTGTTTTCTTTGCTTTCTTCCAGGGGAAACATTCTTCTAAATCGTAATAGCTCAAGTACTCTGTCTTTTATTCTCGAAGGGAAACAAGTTTTCATCAAAACTTATGGAATACAAATATCTATAATCGACTTTACCCTTTCAAGAATCAATACAGGTATGTTTCTAATCTAATACTATTAGATCCAATCAAATACTTAGCTAGTAATAATGTTCATGGTGTTAATGTTACTCAGGTGAAAAGATACTATTTCTGGATCTTACTTCTGATCCATACCTTTTCAAAGGACCAAAAGGAGATAAACAAGTAAGAAAGTTAATTTAAGTTTCTTGTTTTCTTAAAGAGTTATCATAACTGAATATTTTCTTTGCGTTCATTAGTCAGAAACATATAGAAAAATGAAGGCGGTTACTGAAGATTACTGGGAAGGAAGGTAAAGCAAAACAATAACTGCTGATCTTAGGGGTGGGCGTCCGGTTTTTGGTTCGGGTAATTCGGATTTCGGGTTATTCGGTTAGGGGATATAGGAACCGTTTGGGTTATTTAAAAATTCGGTTCGGTTCGGTTTTTTTCTTTTTATTAGAACCCGAAATGGAACCGAAATCCAAATTATGAGTAAAAAATCCAAATTATCAGAATAACCCTAGCTAAAATCCAAGTTAATCGAATAAAAAACTCAAAATATCACACAAAAACCCATAAATATATGAGTGACCGTACTAAAAACTTATTTTTTCTACCTAAAATCCTAACTATCCGATCACAATTACATATATAGTCATATATATACGGGTTTTTTTGTCATACTTTCGGATTTGGTTTTTCGGGTTGAGATACATAAGAACCGTTTGGGTTATTTGGAAGAATGGTTCGGTTTCGGTTTTTTTTGGCTCGGTTTCGGTTCGGATTTCGGGTTCCGGTTTATATGCCCAACCCTACTTGATCTCTCTCTAAGCATGTGATGATCATCAATGATTTTCTTGCGAATTTTCGATAGTCACTCTTCTTGTTTCTTACAACAGCTTTGCTCGAACAAATGTGCTATGGTTAATCTATCTAGTGGATCTTTTGCTTACGAAGAAATCATTTGTAAGTTTGCAGGACATATAGCTGATAAGTTAATTGTCTCAATTCAACTAAGAAAAGCTTAATAATAACTCTTTTCTTTTGTGTATTTTTAGGAACGATCTACAAAAGATGAAAGAGAATTAAGGTCACTGAAAAAGAGGATGGAGAAGTATGAATCAGCTAAAGAAGCTGTTTCAGATCCTTTCTTCTCAGATATGTTGAGTGACTCAATATCATGAAGAATGTAGTTATTTAAACCAACCTCATAAGTAAGTAATTAACAATATTTGTTTGATTAACTTAACTACTAAAAACCAACAGTGTATTAGCTTTTGCTTCACTGTATTCTTTTTGAAGTTATCTATAAATCTTGATTCTCGATTCAAATGAATACAAGATTGCTACCATATTAAAACTATACCTGGTTTGGTTTGGTTTAGTTTCACTTTTATTTGGTTCATGTAGTGTAGAATGTATATTTAGGAAATAAATTATGATTACTAATTTTGATTCGTGCTCTTTAAAAAATACACATCTTAACATGTTGATTCATCTTTCCTATTTGCTCATTTCCCTCCTTTTGAACCATGTGTTAAAATATTGCAGAAAATGCTGCTTGTTCAATTAATTACATCAATTTACCAATAAAAAGATAATAAAATTATAGTGGTTTTTTAATACCAGTTACAAAGTGGTAAAATATGAAAAGTGTAATATTCGTTATGAAAAGTCATTTCTTCATTTCTACTATATCACAAAACTAAACTAAAGAATAAACTATATTTACGAAACAAAATCAATCATATAATTTCGAGAGTAGTGTTTTTATTGTATTTTAGATTTCAATAAAAACAATGACTATAATTTATAAACTAAAATTTACCAACAAAAATATCTTAAACTAGAACTTAACTTAACTAACACAACATATATTAAACAATCACAAATAAAGTATATATCCCTCAAAACTTTATAAGTTGCATCTTACACATTGCAAAATCATTTGTTATTTTTAGATAATTATTTTGTTTTGTTATTTTCTTTTTATTTTAGAAAGTATTTGAACTAATCACCCATTCATTGGAGGTCAGTCAAACTCTATATCCATTAATTTACCATCTTGATATATGGAAAGAGATGACACAATAATTAGAAAATTCCCATACATCCATCATCGAATTACAATTGAGAGGGATCCTTGTAGAACAATAAGATAGTTATCTCCAGACATTATATCTTCTGGATATGGAGGCAAATTGATAACCTGAAATCTCCCTTCCATATTAACTAAGAGGATTTTATCTTGTTTACCCGAAGAAACTAGCCAAAAGATCTCTCCCCCTACACATACATGTGTCAACCTAAACGGACAATAACAAGTATCCATTAGAATATGAGGCACGGGGCCGATGTTTTTCTAAGAACTAGTGCCGGAAGAATACACTTCACATTCACATATACAACTGTATATATCCATTTCAATGCAAAATATGCGAAAAACTTTGTAATCACTAATGTCCGAGTCATAAGCTACCCTGACAATTGGCAGAAGCTCATATGAGAATCTACCTTTAGGAAGAACGACAATATCCCCAGTACAAAGGTTACATATCCATATCTGCATATTATGTAAGACATCCTTATTAAGTAAAGTTTTTTCTACTCTGATATGACCCATACAACAGATAAGTCCGTTGAATGATGCTATCATGTCAATCGAATCATCTTTGTTTCTTCCAACAAGATTAATTGTATTGACCGCGATTGGTTTAAAACTCCCTGGTTTCATCACATATGATCTCTTTTTCTTATCCATACTTGGAAATGATATGAAAGTGAGATTCTTCCTCGACTGTGCTAAATGTTTCTTAGCAAAATACTTACCACTCATCAAGTTATGCCAGCTTTTGCATACAGTTTTAAATAAATCGATAGAATTAACTAGGAGCCGTGACAAGATTTCAATTTTGACATCCTCATCCAATATTTCTTTCTTGGGATTCTTGGCATGCTTTTCATCCATTTTTTCTTTTCGTTCGGTTGCTAAGGGGTTATGCGTCAACAAAAACATCAGTAAGCCCGTTAAAGTGATTCATGAATAGATATCTCAATAACATGAATACATGTATTTAGTTGATTGTAAGGACCTATATTCTAATGGAGTACACAACTGTTAATTACCCAGGCACAAACCTAATATCCCTTAGTGTCCATTAAATGTGGACAAAAACAAAGCTAAGAAACACCAATCACCCATCAAAACTAAGCAAAAGAGCATGACAATGAAGGAAATCCATCAATACTATTTCTCCGGTAGCGAGCTCTTCCACCCGCATATGTCATTTAAGGTAAACATATATATACAAGATCAACACTCAACTGAATATGAGAACAAATTCCGAACGATATAAAACCTAACGAATTGAGAAATAATATTCCAGATAATCAAATTAAGAGTTCGAAGGATAAATCGAAAAAGGGAAAACATTGTACACCTAAACGAGTTTTGTTAAAAAATTACGAGATGAACACTCAATTGAGCATGAGAACATATTTATAAAAAACTAAAAAACTAAAAAACCAAGAAATATGGATCGGGATACTCTAAATAATAGTTACGAGGACAAATCGAAAAGGAAAAAAATTATGCACAAACAAGAAAGGGATTTGGTACCGAAACAAAATCCTATACCACGAAATTATGGAACAACACTCGATTAACTATGAGAGAAATTCCATAGGATGCAAAATTTTGAAAGCCAAGAAAACATATTAGGATCATCTAATCAATAGATACAAGGACAGATCGAAACAGAGAAAACATTATGAACCTACATAAATTAATAATTTCCTAACGAAACAAAATTCATTACCACGTATCATAAGATCAACACTCAATTGAATATGAAAACAAATTTCAAGAGATAAGAACGAAAACGAGTGGTCATAAACCAAAGCAATAACTATAAGGATAATGAACCATTATGTACTTATACAAAATCTATTACCACCAATAAAAAAATGTCACGTCATATATATATATATACAAAATCGGAAACTTAATATATATATGATTATGGAAAGAAATATAATCAAAACACAACATATAAAAAAAAATGATCGACAGTTTATAAATGCATAACTCATGTTGCAACTTTAGATATAATATGACAAATAAAAATTATCAAAGAACAAAAAAAAAGAAAAAGCGACATATAAGAATCATGCCACTGTAATAGTTTCATACCAGCTAACAAAACTTTATAAGCTCTGCTTTTTTCAATCTCTTTCCGTTTTGCATATTTGATTTATTCTTTGTGGGTTTTGGTGAGCTAAGCACATGATCATAAGTAAAATTTATGATCTTAATATGCAACATCACTCTCTTCTTTGGCTCCTTTTTGGATAAGAAAATAAATCTTGTAAAATATGGATAACTTTATGCATATGCTTATGGCCTTGTTCATTTGTCAGTTGCTAGCAGCAGCGATTAGCGGTAGCGATTAAAATTGTGTTCGTTTGTCAATCGCTGGACCAGCGACTAATCGTAGCGACTAGTCGCTGCGACTAGCGATTAAAATTTTAGCCGCTAAATTTTTTAGCGTTTCAAAATAGATTCAGCGACTGCTACTCGCTGCCGCTAGCGACTACAAATCGCTGCCGCTAACAACTGGCAAACGAACATAACCAGCGACTGATAACAGCTGCAGCTAATCGCTGCCGCTAGCGACTGACAAACGAACATGGCCTATGTTTAAAACGGATCTGAAAAAATTTATACTTATGACTCAACGATTGCAGTGAACCATAAAGCATTTCCAAGATTGGTGAAGGTACTTATGGGGAGGCTTTTCAGGCTGGTCCTAGTGTAAAATAGTTCCAATTGATAGAGACTTCAGGGTTAATGGAGAAGTACAGAAGGTAATCTTTCTTCCTTTGAGACTACAACTTCTAATTGCTTAATTGACTTATTGGAGAGGCCAGATTTAGAGAAAAAACATTGTGTTTATAGTTTTATCATCTGTAGAAAAATCACTGATGCTTAAGGAAAGGCATCTATTCTTTTCACCTCCATATGTGAAGTAATTTGTATTGAATTGAATTGAATAAAGAAAGTACATAGAAAGCATATAT